>WWET01010895.1:7056-17453 GCA_011038615.1 Limnodynastes dumerilii
TTGGTTGCTATGGGCAACATCTCCACTTTTCCAAACACGCAGCTTAGTAAATCTGGCCCCAAGTCTCTCATCCAAGGTAATCAATACTCTTATGAAAGCTCGTAAGCCTGTTACAATTGTCCTTTCAGATTGGAGACCTCAGTAGCCATGCCGTCAACTGAAGAGATTCCAGACACGGATGGCAAAACTTGCACTGGTGCAACAGGTTCTCTGAAATAGGTAGTGTCCAAGGTTTGTCTATTGCCAGGTGTAAAAACTGGGAGAACCATGCACTGCAAGGCCAAAAGGGCAATACTGCAATTACTGTTGTATGACCTTTGAAGATTTTGTTCAAAGTCGGTTGTATTAGTGGGACCGGAGGGAACACGTATGCCAATTTGAAGTCCCAATGTCTTGCCAGAGCATCCACTGCTATTGATCTGCTGTCCCGGAATCTGGTAAAAAATTTCTTCACTTTGCAATTTTTGGCAATCAGTTCAATGGGTTTCCCCCATTTCCTTACTAGCTGAAAATAAACCTCCTGGTTTAATTCCCACTCCCCTGGTTGTATTGTGGATCTACTAATGCGTCCGCTGTGACATTTTCTTGCCTCGCTATTTAGGCTGCGGAAAGATCCTCCATTTCCAGTTATGCCCATGTCATGTTGCTTGTTTCATTAATGTCTTGCTTTTTGTGCTACCTTGGTGGTTTATGTAAGCCACTACTGTTTTCTTGTCGGAGAACACTTTTACCACTTTTCCCTGTAACTGTGCTCTGAAATGGATTCATGCTTCTTGTACTGCTCTCAATTCTTTTATATTGGAGTGTGTCTTAGTTAAATCCTCGGTGCATCTTCCCTGAGCAAATTCCTTGCCGCAGACTGCACCCCCATCCGAAGGAGCTGGTGTCTGTTGTAAATATTACCTGTTCCAACATTTTGAATTTCTTTCCTCTGGTAAGATTCTCATCTCTTACCCACCAAGCTAAGTCTTGTCTTGCTACCGGAGAGAGCAAAATCAGTTGATCCTTGTCCTTTGCTTCTTTGTTCCATTGCTTCAGAAAATTCTCCTGGAATTTTCTCATGTGGAACTTGGCCCAAGGCACTGCTTCTATTACTGACATACTGCCTAAGATCATCATACAATCCCCTGACGAGATCCATGGTTGTCTTCTGATATTGTTGATATCCTGTACCAGTTTAATTTTTCTTTCTGATGTCAAGAACACCTTGATCTGAAGAGTGTTGAATATCATCCCGAGATATTTGATGGGATATATGCTGGTTGTAATTGACTTTTTGACCAATTTATTATCCATCCCATCTCCTGTAATCTTCTTAGTACTCTTGATGTGTGAGCTTGTGTTTGACTTCTGGAGTAACCCGCTATCAATAGATCGTCCAGATATGGCCAAATGTGAATGTCCTCCTTTCTCAGATCGGCAATAATTGGTACAAGGATCTTTGTGAATGTTCTTGGGGACGTTGATAGCCCGAACAGTAGAGCCGTGAATTGCCAATGTTGATTGAACACCTGGAATCTCAAGTACTTTTGATGATTTGGATGCACTGGAACATGAAGATAAGCATCTTTTAGATCTATTGAGGTAAGGAACATACCTACCTTGAAACCTAATGCTACTGACTTGACTGACTCCATTTTGAAAGGTACTACCTTGAGATGCTTGTTCAAGTGACATAGATCCATTATCATCCTGTAGCCCCGTGTGCTTCTCTACCATAAACACCGTGGAATAAACACCTTTTTTCTGTTGAAAAATTGGAACTTTGGTAATTACCTGTTGCCTTATGAGATCCTTCAGGTTGTCCTTTAATGCCAGGTTATCTCCCCTGGTCCTGGAACCTGTAGAAGGTCGGTAGTAGGTCAATGGCTTTATCAGGAACTGAAGCATGTACCCTTACAGTACTTTGTCTTTAACACCCATTTGTCTGTTATAGTAGTTCATTGATGGTAGAATGAGGCTAGTCTTCCACCTACTAGCAGTGAATCGCTGCTGTTTCTGGCATCATTGGTTAGATGGACAAAAATATCTGGTATCTTTCCCACAAAAGGAACGAGAATTCTGCCTGGTGATCCCCGATTAATATCTTCGTGAATATGACCTACCAGGTCTATAAGATCTGGCTTCCTTATATTCTGCCTGAGTCACTTTCTGGGGCCTGGTCACAAAAGATTTCTTTGCTTATTCCTGAGGTAGCCATGTGGATTTACCTCCTGATATCTTGCAAATGATTTAGTCTAATCTTGTTCCGAACAGGTAATCTCCTGTGAAAGGAATAGCCACCAACCTGCCTTTTGATTGACTGTCTGCGGACCAGGCTTTAGCCATAACGCCCTACATGTTGCTACTGCTATAGCCATGGATCTGGCTGACAACTTAATGGAAGTAACCCTGGAAGTAACCGCTGTAGTGACTGCAGGTCTCATAGCCGCTCCAGCTATGCAATGTTGCTTTTTTAGGCTGACCTCCATTTTTCTGTCCATGGTGTCTTTGAAAGCGTTGGCATCTTCCAACGGCAATGTGGTCCTTTTTGACAATCTGGACATCGCGGAATCTACTTTTGTGACTTCTTCCCATTTCCTGGAATCCTCTGATGCCTTCGATTCTGCATTAATAACCTCCTTAATGAATTGTGACACTGGAAACTTAAGCCCCTTTTACATGGCTCTTTAAATAATAAGTCCTGCAACTGCAGGTCTTCCTTTGTCTCATGAATATTTAGCGTCTTGTCAATTAATTTGAGCAGATTCGCCACCAGATCCGCATTTATGGATTCTTCCTCCTTAGATTTAATAGATTCAACATCAGACACTGGTGATTCGCCAGGAATATATGCTCCTTCTTCTGTATCAGATTCCTCAGATTTCTCGAATACTGGTGGCCTAGGTCTTTTTAATGACATCTTTGTTAAGTCCTCTTTACTCACAAAAGTGTCCGCAAGGGCTACTTTTAACATTTGTATGAAATCAGACATTTGAGCTGAAGGTTGTTGCTGCTCCTATCCTTCACAAGTAACACAAAACAGTTAATGTGGACTCAGCCGGTAACATGAAGTCACAAAGGGCACATTTATTTTATTTCTGTTTCTTATGGCCTGACCCAGAATCTCTCTCTTTACTGGTTTCAGAACTGAACAAAAAAATAAAAGAAAAACTTACTAAAATCTATTTCACAAATAAGCATCCAAGAGCCCAGAATAAATCTACACTGACTTAACCAGAACGCAGGGACTGAGACCGTTTTTCTTCTGACATTTTCATGCAGAGACCATATGACTTGTTTGCAGAGATACACTGGTAAGAGTTCCTCCCAGCAGCTTATTCACAACATAAATTGTTGCACAGCAAAGTATTTGCGCCAAGACTGGTGCTTAAATCCGGTTCTAACTACTTACAGGTGTTTTTACAGCTGATTGCCGGCTTTCCAATGCAGGTTACCCCAATATGGCGGCACCCATGTGAAGCCTAACAGAAGTGTGCTTGTGCTTTTAAGTGCTATTTCATCGCCCCGTTTGATATGGTAGGAGTTCTGTTCTTCCTCAAGCAGCTTTCTGTTTCTTTCATTTAATATACTGTTTAATCTTATTAAACATAATAAAAATGTAAAAAAACAATGTACAGCCTTTTGGTGTTTAGCACTCTGTGGCCGCTGAAGCTTTTCAGTTTGTCTGTTATTGGTAAAATATAACAATACAAAAGCAACACAAACTATTTTCAACAATTGTAGTTAGAATAGCTTGCAATGAGTCACTCATCATAATAATTACCAGGGACTTTATTCCCTGATCTCTGCTGCCCTCTTGTGGACACTTAATACAGGTATTTAGGCATTCATATTCTTCAAATAAAACAATCCTTAACTATCTTAATTACCAAACCGTTCTTTGCAATATTTCCCACATTGTACCACAGCATAGAACAGAAATAACCATTATTTACATTCTATTTTATAGACTATAAAACCAATAAGATGATCATTTACCAGAATGGTAAAAAAAAAAAAACAGATTTTAAGATTGTGAATCTTGAGTTTATAAATAAGATGAAATCAGATGAAACGTTATATCTGGGCAAAACTGTTAAATTTTATCTGTTGCAAACTGTTAAGATATGTTCAGAGGTGATGTTTGCTAGCCGACATCTCATTTCATGGTTTGAAAGTAAAGCTGGTCAGCATCTAGTTGTAATAAGCAAAGTATTCTTCCTGCATGCAAAGAATAAAATTAACTACCTGAAATTTTAAATGGTTTTGCCCAAGTATAACTTTGTTTATCTCTTGTTTTCAAACTCTGGATCTGGTACCCTATATCCATTAATTGTAACAATACAATACCATGGTTTACCATTCTTCTGGCATTATCTAAAAACGAATGTCTCCTTCCCCCTACAGCAGTGGAAGAAGAATTCCTGGAAATGTAATTGAAACAGTCTCCTATTAGTAAAAAAAAAATAATAATAATAAAAAAACATTTTTAACATGATATTTGGATAGAAAAGCCAAACTCAATCTATCATAGTAAAGGTATTTGAAATGATAAATTAGTATCTGTATAACATATATCAATATGACTTTCAGCCACTGGTGTATGTCCCACTACTTATATAGGTAGACTTCTCTTTCAGTTTCCCACCCCCACATCTTCAAGGGTATCCCCCTCATCCTCCACACACAGCTAGGTCCTCTGTACTTATTCTATTACCATTACTACTTAAACAATAAATGCCAACATTTTCCCTTCCGGTTGCACATTTTTAAGCATAAGGAGTTAGACATAACCGAAAGATGTGTTTAAATGTGCATAGAAATATATTCATAGGCAAATATAGTCACGTAAAAATATATAAAACATTTTTTTTTCCTTGGACTAATGGGAGATTCTTCATATTTATTTGAATTTAGCCCTCAGCTGACTGGCATGGGGTTAATTGGTTCTATGGAATAGAAACACAACATTGTGAGTTACCCTGTTACAGGGTCAAAAGTCTCAGCTGGTAAAGTTTACTTTTGACAAAAACAAATAAAACAAACTGGGTTGTTGGCAGTCATATCATTTTTATTTTACATGTACTCAGTGTTAAAAATATGTCTTCCCATAAGCCTTGTACAAAAGATCCAGCAGTTCTTTCTTTTCCTCATCAGGTAGAAAACAGGAACGGGCTGCGTTAATATTCTGGAGAAAAGAAAAATCATATTTTATCATATTACAATGGAACATAAGCTGTTTACTGTGTACCAGCATTTGATGGAAAATTCTGACACTTGTGTTACAAAGCACTGTGACAAAGTCTTATCAGTCACTGGTGTTTATTTGTTTCGTTTATTAATTTTTTCTTCTATATTATAAGAATGTATTCCTATATTAAAAAAATAAAAGACAAATATTCATTCCTTGTAGAGCAGTGATGCAAAGAGAAGGTCAGGTCCATTACTAAACAATAAAGAGGTTCTTGTCTCTGATTGATTAAAGTGTAGCTAAGGTGCTCTGTATTGGATAGTAGTGGTTACACTACTTAAGGGGTATAGCTGTAGGAATACACTGTTTTTATGTCATGTGGATCATTTACTTTTTTTTTTTTTTCAATTTTATTAGTACAACATTCTGAACGCAATGGAAGATTCCCCTTTCTATCATGTTCAAAAATGTAAAAAAACATTTCTTCTCCTGAGATGAGCTTTGGATTGCAGCCCCAGGTAACCTTAGCGATGCATTTAGTATGTTTCTGACCATAGACCGGATCCTGATCTAATAACGTCTGGTGATATCCTCACGCGGTACCCAGAAAGTGTGTCTGAAAACGCACTGTGTATGTTCATGTCAGCTGTCTGGCATGGTTGGGACGAGTGTGGGTCCCCGGAAAGAATGGCCCAGCTCGAAACTGGCTGGGATTTCGATTGTTTATGTCTCAATGAGGCATAACAATCGATCCAGGGAGCACCGAACCCAGTGCTCCAAAAGGTAAGCCTGAAAACTACCCCAACCCTTCCCCTAATTCTAACCCTCCCCTTCCATTACTCTAAAGCTAACCTTACCTTCCCCACAGCCAGACCCTCACCCATTCTGAAAAATAAATTCTAAAATGGAGGGGTATTCGAAATAGGGACATCCAAAAAGGAACTTTCCTATTTCGGAAATCCCTCATTCTATGCGTGGAATGACAGCATCAGTGAACCCTAATTCTATTGATGAACAAATGGGGAACCTTGTGCTAAAGGCTCCCAAAAAGGTGCATTGGATTACAGGAGGGGTAGGAAAACCAGACATTATACCTAATAATGTAGTTTCCTCTACTCCATGGCAGCATAGACTGACTTGGGAGACAGGAAAAAGAACACGCACCAGACATATATAAGGAGCCCACCATCGGTAACATGTGTCTTCTTCTCTCCCACAGCTATAAAACAAACTCAAACAAAGGTTAAAAGGGCTGGGTATGTAGCTACGCTGCCATGGAGGAGTCGAGGAAACTACATTATCATCAGGTATAATGTCTGTTTTCCTCATTCTCCACATGGCAGCATAGACTGACTGGGTACATACCTAAGCTCAAACTACTGGGAGGGATGAGAACAAAATATAACAATAAAAACACAGGCAAACAAATTACAACACTGCACTCAGGACCATCCTACCAAATTTTGCAAGCCTATAATGCTTAGTAAACGTACTAATGGTAGACCAGCCAGCAGCTTTGCAAAGCTCCTCTCTAGAGGCTGACACTTCTCTGTCCATGATGTGGACATGGCCCTGGTGGAGTGGTCCCTAATACCAGAGGGGACCTCTAAGTTCTTATCCTTATAAGCTTGCTGGATACAGCTCTCTAACCACCTAGTTAATGTGGCCTTGGTTGCAGGACTACCTTTCTTAACCCCCTCTGGGAGGATACGCTAACTAATAACTTTAGTCATATCCAGATAAATGGACAGCACCCTGACTACATCTAAGGTATGAAGTCTCTCCTCCTTAGCATTTTTAGGTGGCGGGCACAGAGACGGTAATGCCACTTCCTGGTTCAGGTGATACTTAGAGACCACCTTGGGAAGAAAGTCTGGGTTTTTCCTTAGCACCACCTTACTATCGAAAAAACTATTGAAGGGCTCTTCTGCCCAAAAGGCTTGCAATTCAGAGATTCTTCTGGCAGATGATGGTGATGGCCACCAAAAAGACTACTTCCCATATTAAGAGCCTGAGATGCACTGGCTGTAGTGGTTCAAATTTGCTGCTTTTTAGCATATCTAGCACTAAGCGTAAATCCCAGGGCACCACAGGTTGCCTGATGTAAGGTCTAATTCTGGCTGCTGCTTGGATAAATTGCCTAACATACTTGTTGTTGGCTATATCTACATCAAAAACTGTCACTAGGGCTGATATGTGTACGCAACAACAGGCCCTTGTCCAGACCTACCTGCAAAAATTCTAGAACCTTACCTACTGAAAAGGGTTGAACTTGGAAGTTGTTTAGATAACACCATTCCACAAATATTTTCCAGACTCGTTGGTACACTTTATTAGTAGATGGTCCTCTTGCCCTTACTAAGGTATCGACCACCCTGGTCGAGAACCCTTTCTTTGCTAGCGCTGCGAACTGAGCAGCCAGGCTGTCAACCTCAGCGTTTCAGGGCAAGGATGAGGCACCTTGGCTTGTTGAAGCAAGTCCGCTGTCAGAGGCAATGTCCACAGGCTCTCTTTTGTCAGGTGCAGAGCTCTGAGAGAACCAGGCCCGACAAGGCCAAAAGGGGAGTATAGCAATGACAGTCACCCTTTCTTTGTATATCTTGTTCAACACCAGCTGAATTAGGGGGAAAGGAGGAAAAATATACGCCAGTTGATAGTCCCAAGGTATTGACAAGGCATCCACTGCTACTACCTCCTTATCCCTGAACCTCTAAAGAAACCTTTCTGTTTTTCTGTTGGACCTGGTTGCTATGAGATCTATTTGCGGCTCTAATGTGATTCTGCTGAGGGAATATGCCATACTGTTGTCCTGACCCACAATGTATGTTGCTGTCCCTTAAATTCTCTTCTGCCATGAGCAGTAAAGGCCTTACCTCTGCGTTCAACCTCGGGCTCTTTGTTCCCCCTAGGTGATTTATATAGGCCACCACCGTCTTGTTGTCTGATTGAACTCTTAATTCTTTCCCCTTGATGATTCTGGCGAATTTTGCTCCAGTAGCTGCTGTAGATTCTGTAATAAAGCCACCTTTTCCTCGTGCATTCGTGGCGTGGCTGACGTGGTGAAAAAATGCTTTGGTTCCTAAAGGAATTCCAGCCTGTAACCTTCCTTCAAAGTCCTTAACACCCATCTGTCCGTAATTTCTTGCCATAGATGGGCAAAGTTTCTTAATCTTCTCCCCATTGATGACTATTATGGAGGGGCTAGGGACCTGGCGTCATTGCTGTGGGGGGCGAAAAAATCTCGTATCCTTGTTCCAAAAGGCACGAAAAATGTGTCTCGTCAACCCCGCTTGGAATCTTCTATTGAAGGCTCTGCCTGACCTGTAGGTTCTTGCCTCCTTAAAGTCAGCCTGTGTCGTCCTGGGAAATCTATAGAAAAACTTCTTAGTTGACCGTTCTTGTGGCAGCCACACTGACTTACCCCCCGATATCTTCGATATAATTTTGTCTAATTTTGTACTAAAGAGGTACTCTCTGGCAAACGGCAAAGGAATAAGCTTGCTCTATGATTAGCTGTCCGCTGCCCATGGCTTTAGCCACAAAGCCCTTCTTGTGGTGGTGGAGGTAGCCATAGATCTTGCTGACAATTTAGTCGAGTCCATTGAAACTTGGCATAGAGACTCAAAGGTGATTTGCATGTCTTGTACTGTGTTTAGAAGATCAGATCTCTTGATGTTATCTAGTAGGTTCTTCTCCAGCTCATCTTCCCACACTCTCAATACCCTGGAGGCTACCGCAGTAGCAACAGCAGGTCTCATGGCTGCTCCGGCCGATGCAATACTGCTTTTTGAGGTTGACCTCCATTTTCCTCTCCATAGTATCCTTAAAGGCATTAGCATCTTCTAATGGTAATGTTGTCCTTCTGGACAACCTGGAAATGGCCGCGTCCACCTTATGACTTTCCTCTCACAACTTGCAATCTTCCGCTGCGAAAGACTATAGCTTAGCCATTTTACCCTGAGACAGAAGTTTTTTTTTTATCAGGGTGTTTCCACTCCTCTGCGATTACTGTTTTAACTACTTGTGATACAGCAGTTCTTCTTTACTCTCCTGGATATTAAGGGTTCTGTTAATTAATTTGAGCAAATTATCCACAAGATCCACCCCCTTGGAAGTGACCGACTCCACGTCCGTAGGAGAAGCGTCCCCAGGTGCACACGCACCCTCCAGTTCAGACTCTACAAGCTCCTATGATGTTGCTGCCCTAGGTCTTTTCAAAGACATAACTGCAAAGTCCTTCTTAGTTATAAAGGTATCCGCTAACGCCGTCTTAATCATTCCAATAAACTCAGACATCTGGGCTGACAGCTGCTGTTGCTGTTTTAGTAAGCGTAGGGTACATACTGAGCCAAATACATAGGAGCACAGTGAAGAATCACATAAGGTACACTTGCTTAGTTTTTGCTTCTTGTGCTTTTCTCTAACCGGCATCTCTTTACTTGTTTCAGAGATCTAGGATGGGAAAACAATAACTTGCTAACTAGCTACATAGCTAAATATACCACAAGAGACAAGAATAAGGGAGCATTGAAACAAGTCTGGCTTACCCAGATCTTGTTTGTGACTGTTTCTCCTCCATATTGTCTTCAAAATAGTTGTTGCCTTGTCTGCAGAGCATGCAAGTTACTAACAGCACCTGAGTCAAGATCCTGCCCTCCTTAAATATTGGCGCCCGCTGAATCCACCAATGAACTCCTCTGCAGCAGTATGACCACGCCAAAATGGCAGCGCCCATCCGGAGACCAAACCCTGACTGACGCTACCTCTGGTATACTGCACATGCTCCGGGACACAGAGATTGCCGAAAGCCACCCTGCTTTGCCCGCAAAACCCCCCACTTCACGAGGGGCGCACCGCTTACCGCAGCCCAGGCCGGTCATCCACCTGCTCCCCCGCCAATTCCTGAGAAACGGAGAACAGCGTGGCATTGACCACAAGGTAAAAAATAAAAAGGAGACACGTTACCAGTGGTGGGCTCCTTATATATGTCCGATGCGTCTTCTTTTTCCGGTCTGTCTCCCAAGCAAGAGGAAATACCCAGTCAGTCTATGCTGCCATGGGGAGGATGAGGAAAGTCAATTAATAAACAGACTGATAAATAAATGGAGAGAAATATCAAGGCCAACTGAAAATTACAACATTCCCATACAAACTGTAATAGAACAATTTACAGTTTTCCTTATACATACATATTGAGGCTGTGGAAATTGGATTAAATCTCAAA
>WWET01010896.1:4486-17436 GCA_011038615.1 Limnodynastes dumerilii
CATATGTGTGTGTGTATGTATGTATGTATGTATGTGTGTATGTATGGGTGTGTGTGTGTATGTATATATATATATATATATATAAAAGCCAAACTTCGCCTACGGTGCCCAGAGACCTAGCACCGGCCCTGCGTAAGTCCCCTGTTGGCCGGAGTTTAGGATCCAGCCTTGTATGTGTGTAGAGTGAAGAATATCTATCAAAGATTAAGGAGCATATTTGTTATATTTTTTGTCAAATCCATAAGTAGTTTCCTGCTTTTTTTTTTTATAAAAAAAAAATATATTTTTACATTGATGCATACTATAGATATGACTCTCAGGTAGCCCCAATGGAAGCATAAAACATTAAGAGGTTACCAGAATTTGCTAAAGTCCTCTCAGCTTTATGTTAGCAGTGCAATTTTACATCACACCCTCAAAAGTTCCCATATTTAAAGCAGGATAAAATAGGCCTGCAGTGGTCCACTTAGACTCCACCCCTGACTCCTTCAGACTCTAAACACAGTCCCCATCTTACATGTGAAATGTGCGGAAAAGTTAAGGTAGGGTACACCTGACAGTTATAATTGCGAGCAAGGGGCGTGGTAGCAGAGGTCTAGATCCAGTCTTCTATACCTAAATGACCATATATAGTTCTTAATAGTTTTTAAGTTAAGTTGCACAGTTAATGAAACTGAATGCTGAACTTAAGCATGAAGGCATATAAACGCCTGGTTTTGCACACTGCATGCACACCAGCCTCTGTAGGGGTCATTGTAAGGGCAGCCAATGGGATAGCTTAGGGGAGGGGGGAATGGGTGGGCTTAGTTTGTGTTTATAAGCTGTGTAGCCATTTTAGGTTCACTCTTTTCAAATTGTTTGGGGAAGGCTGAGTATTGCTAGAATTAGTATTCTCTGTCTTTTTGAATTATTTGCTATTTCTGTGTTTCTTCCACCTCTTATCTTTTTTTCTGCCTTATCCTTTCCTTTTCATACATCCTAGTTCTGTTGCTGTCATCTGTTATATCTGTCCCATTGCTTATTGCCTCTCTTGTGCTCTCTCCCCTTTTATTTTCCTTTCTTACCTGTTTCTTCTTTTCCTTCTTCTATTTCCCTCTTACCAGCATGCTGCGGGAAGTGACGTCAGACGCTGACCCCGACGTCACTTCCGGGTCGCAGGTTTCAGGGATGGCGGGCGCCTCCACTGCTTCCCCCTGTATCACCAATGAGTTGAGTAGGGCTTTTATACAGGGGCACACCGTAAGACCAGAGGGGCCCCCTCCCAGGCCGCGGCTTCTACCTCAGCCCCCGCAGCCTCTGCTAAGACCGACGCTTCAGGTAGGGCTGGAGGCACCCACAGCAGACACCCCTCATCCTCAGTTAGGGCTAGAAGCAGGACAGCTGCGACAGCCCCCAGCCAGGATAGTGCCCATGATATTTCCCTGTCCCAGCTTTCAGCCTCCTGCCTCTGTTCCCCTCCCACCGGTGCCCGGTTCTAGTGCTTTTTTGCAGTGCCCCCACCCCTCCGTGGCCTATTCCACTTCCTGCCTTTAATCCATGGCAGCAGGCTGCTGGTCCACAGTTTCCCCCCCCCCTCTTCCTTTCCTTATGGTTTCCCGTACTGGCCTTCACCTTACCCTTCTACTCAGGCCAGTGCTTGATTCTTTGCGCAGAGTGTGACCATGCAAGCAGGGCAGGGATGGTCAGGGTCATACTGTGTCGCCAGCATGAATACTGGTAATGTTTCTGGGAGTACTAATGTTTTTTCTCTTCCAGCGAACTCTACAGTTACACGGGCTGCAACGCAGGAAGTTCACGTCGATGAAGACAAACCAGGGACTTCAGCCCAAGCCATACAAAATGAGGAGTCGGGCTAACAAGAGAGAGGTCAAAGACCGTCCCAGCAATCATCATCCTCTGGTCAAGGTGCGCCTGCGGTCTCCAGGTCCTGTTCGAGGAGTGAAGTCGACGTCTGTGAGTCCCTTGAAGGTGGGGATGATAATATATCTGAGGGGACGGTTTCTTCTAGCGCAGCATCATCAGATTCCCAAATCCACCCTAGCAAGGTGATGAAACTGTTAAGGAAGACGTTGGCTAACCAAGCTAGGAAGCAAAGTGCGAGTAAGGATAAGTCCCCACGTAGTCAGGCTCTTTGCAAAGGCGCAGACTTTCCCCCGGTGCTTTGTGATATTACAGAAGTGACGTGGGACGTTCGTTCATCCACAAAGGAACGTATCCGTAAAGGACAATTTGTGGACATGTTCTGTATAATGTATGAGGGCAAAAAGGGGCTAAAGCTAAGGGAGGTATCGGGGAGGAAGCGTACAAAACCTTCACTAATTGGATGGGCGGTTTTGTGGTATTCACCGCATGCTACCTTGAACGGAGGCCCAGTGAGCATATGGACCTTTGGAAGTATTTGTATGTGATTCAAGATAGGCATGCATCAGCTAAAGCGGGATTGTGGCACATATATGATTGAACGATTCCGCAAGAAATTTGATAGAAAAAAAGAGCATCCCCTCTGGGTCATATGACGTGCCACTATGGATGAGGGTGTCCCAACCATCTAAAGCAGGGGCAGATAACCAGCCCGGGCGGGGGTCCCAATGGTCCTTTCGTTCCCAAGTCACCACCCCCGGGTAGAGGTAAATGTTTCACCTTCAATAATGGAAGGTGTACTAGAGGGCCCGGGTGTAAATATAGACATGCCTACTCCCGTTGTGGTGGCACTCCGCGAAGGAGTGCAACGCCGTCAGAAATTTCCCCATCAGGTCCCCAAATTTTGGTCAAAGGGCCTTGCCCCCCCCCCCCACCACCAGCACCCCCAGGCCATCCNNCCCAGAGCACCCACAGGCTTCCACGCCGGTTAATGTTGCGGCCATTCGGCCTTGGCTAAATATTTATCCTGATCACCAAGTGCCTGCATTATTGGAAGAAGGTTTTCGTTCTGGTTTTATGTTGCCCATTATTGGGTAAAGTTAGCACTGGTGGTAATCGGAATTTGAGGTCTGCTAGGTTATTACCAAAAATAGTTTCAGCAAAGGTTATGGAGGAAGTACGTTTGGACCGAGTCATCGGGCCTTTTCCCACTTCTCCGTTGCCTGACCTGATTTTGTCCCCGGTGAGTGTTGTGCCTAAGAAGACCCCAGGTAAATTCCGCCTTATCCAGCACCTTTCCTACCCTGATGGTTTGTCAGTGAATGATGCTATTGAACCTAGTGAATGCTTGGTTCGGTATCAATCATTCGAATCTACGGTGGCTTTAGTGCATGGAAATGGTCGCGCTGCGCTCATGGCTCATGGACATCGAGGCAGCTTTTAGACTGCTCCAGCTGCATCCGGAATCCTTTAAATTTCTGGGGTTCAGGTTGCCACAGGGCTTCTTCATTGATCGCTGTTTACCCATGGGTTGCGCTATTTCTTGTTTATTTTTTGAGAGGTTCAGCTCCTTTTTGCATTGGTGCGTGTCCGTCTGGGTGAGTATTCGGCCATAGCTCACTACCTTGACGACTTCCTGTTCATCGGACCGGCGTCATCTGAGGCCTGCGCGCGGGTCCTGTTTTCTGCCAGGGCCCTGGCGGTTTGGGGTGCCTGTGGAGGCTGACAAGATGGAGGGCCCCACGACTTGTCTGTCGTATCTCGTTATAGAGATCAATACAGTCGAGGGGTCTTGCCGCCTCCCTTCAGACAAGATTGCAATGTTGAATGTGGGCAAGTCATTCGGCTAAGGTTAGAACTGAGCGACTTGCAATCACGTAGGTAAGCGCCTCTCAAAAAGTGCAAAATAGTGGGTAGCGACCCCTAACAAATTACTTTAAACCCCTGAGGGTAACACCAATAACCCTCAAAACAGCTCTTCCTAGAATAGAAAAAGCATGTAGCAAATGAATAAAATAATATGTCAGGGGTAGAGTATACAAATGGTGGTCTATCAGTAAGTCCTTGGATACTCTATATCCGTTCTTTATTTCTTTATCTTTACAATTTCGTTCTTCTCAATCAATAAATTATCATCCCAAAAGTCAAAGAGATTTCAATCAAACAGTGTAAAGATCAACAGATCTTACTCACACCGTATCCGTTGTATGAGAAAGTTGTATTCACAGTTTGTATTCTTTCTCTGCCAGGTGTCCAATCTTTCAGTGTCTTTCCTCCGATGTCACGTCTGTAGTCGTCACCCAGGGATAGAAGAGAAACAAATCCTCATGTGACAACGTTTACAACAAGGTAAGTATTCTCAAAAGGTGAAATTCCTACTTACAATGTGTTTCTCTTGTAAGGTAAGCGGATCACAGTATCTTTCTCTTTGATCCTCCAAAAGGTCCCTCTCTCCAGGATGTCAGCTCTCAGGATGGGGCAGGGAAGGAAAAAGACAAGAACAGATCCTCACGTAATAACGTCAAGACAGTCTGCTATATCGAAAAGTAAGTATTTTACTCACATTCCACTCCTCTTGTATGGTAAACCTGTAATTAACAAATTAACCTTATGAATAATACCACATGAGGATTGTCACTTTCCCTGTTTTTCCCAGAGGATGGGAAACTACCTTCCATATTGGAGAGACAATCCATTGAACGAATTGGAAAAGATACAATTACTGGCTAACACATATTGCGGAACTTACCTGCTCCCTGGCTCCCCGTCGGCACCTCTCTTCCGGTGCTTTCTGCCGTCGGAGGCTGTCACTGAAACAGTGACAGCCTCTATACTCACCATCCTGCTGCAGCGTCCTCCACGTGGGTCCTGGTGCCAAACGCTGCCATCTTGGATTGCCCACGTGTCACCGCTCCACCAATGGGAATCGCCTGCTCCGGTCCTCCAACCAATAGGTGCACAGGGCGCTCTATTTAAATGCTGCAGGCTCCCTCACTCATTGCCAGAACAACTAGTCTCCTAGATGCCTGGTTCTCCTGCTCTGCTGACTCCAGTCCAGTACCTGCTCTGCTGACTCCAGTCCAGTACCTGCTCTGCTGACTCCAGTCCAGTACCTGCCCTGCTGACTCCTCCAGTTCAGTACCCTGCTTTGCTGACTCCAGTCCAGTACCCTGCTTTGCTGATCCTGATCCAGCTACCCTAATCCAGCTATCCTGAACCAAGTCTTGCAATCCAGTACCAGTTCAGTTCTCCAATCCTTGTTCATCATCCTCATCGTATTCTCTCTACCTTTATTCATAGACTGTACTACCTCTGTACATGGCAAGTGCCTTTTGCCGTTAACCAAATCCTCTAGAGACTGTTTCATCATCGCTAACTGTTGTATATTCCTGTATGCACCAATCTTATATTAAACCAGCCAGTTTTCATTTTACAACCACTCAGCTGTCTCACTCCCTGAAACCCGGAACAGATTCCACTAACCCCTTGACTGTGACACAGGCTTACCATACAAGAGGAGTGGAATGTGAGTAAGATACTTACTTTCCGATATAGCAGGCTGTCTTGACGTTATTACGTGAGGATCTGTTCTTGTCTTTTTCCTTCCCTGCCCCATCCTGAGAGCTGACATCCTGAAGAGAGGGACCTTTCAGAGGATCAAAGAGAAAGATACTGTGATCCGCTTACCTTACAAGAGAAACACATTGTAAGTAGGAATTTCACTTTTTGAGCATACTTACCTTGTTGTAAACGTTGTCACACGAGGATTTGTTTCTATTCTATCCCTGGGTGACGACTATGGACGTGACATCGGAGGAAAGACACTGAAAGATTGGACACCTGGAAGAGAAAGAATACAAACTGTGAATTGAACTTTCTCATACAACGTATACGGTGTGAGTAAGATCTGTTAATCTTTACACTGTTTGATTGAAATTTCAGAAGTTTCTTTGACTTTTGGGGTGATAATTCATCGATTGAGAAGAACGAAATTGTAAAGATAAAGAAATAAAAGAACGGATATAGAGTATCCAAGGACTTACTGATAGACCACCATTTGTATACTCTCCCCCTGACATATTATTTTATTCATTAGCCTCTCAAAAGGGTTCAATCAGTACTGGGCCTTTTGAATTTCACTTGCAGGGTCATCCACATGAGGAGGATTTTCTGCAGGCTACTTAAAAGGGCTATGGCTGGTGTTAAATTTCCCCATCATTTTGTGCACCTTTCGTCGGGTATTAGGGAGGACATGTCGGTGTGGCTGAATTTCCTGGGGAATTTTAATGGGACACGTATTTGGATCCCCCCGTTGCATCTAATCGTGAATTAGAGCTGTTCACGGATGCATCAGGAACTAAAGGTTTTGAGGCCATTTTCCAAGGAGAGTGGTGTGCCGCTCCTTGGCCTCCTGATTGGGAAGGTTTAGGTCTTACTGCCAACTTGTTGGTCCTGGAGCTTTTCCCAATTGTTGTAGCAGTTGAGCATCTGCCTTAGGCAATCGTGATATTCTCTTCTGGTGCGACAATTTGGGGGTTGTACAGATTATCAACAGGCAGAGGGCCTCATCTCTGCCTGCCATTAGCTTACTAATATCCCTTTCACATCACCATGAAATACCCGGGATTTTCGGCAAAAACCCGGGTCTCTGCAAAATCCCGGGTATTTCGTGGAGATGTGAAAGGGGTACTTCCGGTGGACCCGTGTCAGAAGACCCGGGAATTCAACACAGGTAAAAAGAAGGGTTATTCTCGGGTCCAACACGGGTAGGGGTGCAGTGTGAAAGGTACTACCCGGGTTTTTCAACCTGGGTAGCACCTAACGCACTTGATTGGTGTAATTTTTTTACTATTGCTCTGGCAACAACTGTTGCCTGAGCAACGGTAAACAAATTACGCATTGCTTTGACGACAGGGCAGACCCGGGTCTCTGAATTTCCAGGGTCTGCCCTGCAGTGTGAAACGGGGTCTGTGACCCTGGGATCCTCTGCTTACATTCACTGGGCCTATTCATTTCTTGTTCGGAAGGGTGCACCCTTTGAGCTACCTGAGTGCGACATAGATTGGTTTGGGATTAGGCGCATGCGCTGGGAGCTTTTTCCCCATGTGTGCCACCAAGTGATGAGTACATTCGGTATCCCAAATTATTTAATTGTACACCTCGGCGGTTATGACTTCGGTCATGTGAAATCCTGTGTGCTAGTAAGGATGGTCAAAAGGGATATTTTGGCTGTTCATGCCCAGGTATCACTTTGTGCTGGTCCCGCATTATACGTCGTCGGTTGTGGTGTGGTCCGGGCTCCATCTTGGCCATCGACAGAATGCGGAAGAAGGTTAATTGTGCCATTTCTAAATTTGTGGCGGACCTAGACAGTAGGGTTATTTACCACCTCGAGATATCTCGTACTGATTCTGAGTTATTTAGGGGTGATGGGGTGCACCTTTCTGATGCGGGCACAGTTTTTGTTTTTGAGGAGGTTGCTGGGTGTGCTTTAGGTGTTATAGTGGCGGGCGAGGCTACTGGAGGGTCCCTCGCTGTGGCAGTAGCGGTGGGGGTACAACATAATTTTGGCACATGGGGAAGGGGTATTTGGTAGTGGGTAGGTACACTCCTCAGTATTATCTGGAGGTCACGCCAAGTGGTTGGGTTCCAGCTGCCGCCAGGTGGCGTGCACATGAAGGATGTTAGTACCCGGTTCTGACCCACTACCTGGGGGGCGCCTGGACAGGGGATGCCGTTCGTGTTTTTTCTAACATGTACTTTCTTTGCAGCAGCAGTCCCCCACCCGCTATTGGCCACCATTCCAAATTCTATAATCACAATTACCAATTAATAAATCTGTGCCCCCTTTTAAAATCCAGCACTGTGGTCTGTGTATTTATTTAGTGTGAATGATGCGTGTGCGCAGTGTGTTGACCTAGGCAGTTTAAGTTAAGTTTAGTTAAGGTCCACCTCTCTGTTGGGTAGGATTGTTGCCTGAAAAGCACAACAGGCAAGACACATGTAGCTACTGGTGGGAATTCTTCCTGATCCATTCAGCAGTCAATCCTTGCAAGAAATCTGTTCTAATTCCAAGAATACTGCTGGAATTATGCAAATTAACTGATAATCTAGAAAAAGTTTGAATGAAATATAGAATAAAAAAATATCTAACCTGATCTAGTTCCTTCTCCTTTGAAGGCACTGGATTCTTGTAAAAGGGTTTAAAACTTGGACCTGGGAGGCCCTCTGGTACCTGACAAGTTGGAAGAGATCAGCAAAAAATGTAGCCGCCGTAGATATTTGTGTTAACATAAGAGAACATTAAGGTAAGCTCTATATCAGCTGGTACATGGTGCCTTTCAGATGATCTAAATTATTTCCTCAGCTCTCCCCTTCATGTTGGAGAGGATACAACCACAGATTGATATTCAGTGGAGTCCCTGATTGTGGGGATAGGCTTTGCTGCAAATCTGTGACAGGTTGCAGTCCCAGTTTACTTTTACATGGCTAATGAAGCGTGGACTCAAGTACTGACACCACCAGACTGATGCAAGTACCAGACAACTTACCAAGAAACTCTGACAGCCCTGGCACAGCAGGAGACAAAAAGGCCCAATATTAATCACATGCCAACACAAAGATTTACCCAAAGGCAGGACCCATCACCAGGATCTAGCACATAAATGATAAACGGAGTTCACCAGAATCACTCCATCCCTCTCCTTTCCCTATTTAGTCTTCCTCTTAGGCCTTTACTTTGTTTACTTTCTCTCCGAGCTTATCTCTTTCTATTGCTTACCTTCCCCCCTATAAAAATATGAAAAAAGACTTCCGGTGGGCAGCACATCTAGCATGGCCGCATTTTAGCTTAGCTCCCGCTCGCTAACCAAATCTAGACCCATCTAGCTGGTCAATCTTGTCTGGTGACCCTAGCTTACACCTTTCCAGGGTTTGGAGTGTGTGGGGCACGCTCTTACCTGGATTGTTTGACATTTGGTGGTGAGCAACCTTGGCCCCGGAGTCTGGCCTGAAGGGAGGCCTAATAGTGCGACACGTGTGCGGGAGCAATTGGCCCTGCATACCGGGAGGCGAGAACTGGCAGCATCTCATTCCGACCAGGAGTGGTAGGCGGTGATCCCTCTCTTCGGTGCAGGGAGGTGTGGAGAACTGGTGGTGACCGCATCCGTTGGCCGGGACCGTGGAACAGCAGCCGCGTGATAGGAGACGCCATTGGAAACAACCGCGCTGTGAGTAACTGTGAGCCTGCTGGGCTCAATCTGGGCAGCTTCCCTACTGGCTTACCCCATCTGACCTCCGGTACCCTCAGGCATCTATTGGGTAGTCCCATTGGGCCCTGGACCTCCTCCACCTGCTTTCCGACTCCCGACTCTCTCTTCTGCCTGAGGCCCTGTGTGTGTTCCGTCATCCTTCTCCCTCAGCTCTGGATCCGGCGCCTTTTGCTGACCCCTGCTCCTGCCACTGCACCACCGCGGCTTGGGATCCGTGGGGGAAGTGGCCCGCTGCCACCTTGGATGGCGGCCCTTTTTGCTGACCACAACGGACCATCTTCCTCAGGCCTGGTGGTGTGTGAACCTGCCTGGTTGTGGTGTTTGGACTACTGCTGGGGCAGGCCCCCACAGAGGTACCGTGGCTTGTTCTTAGCACAAGATTTCTGGCACACCCTCCCTGCAGTACCCCAGTGGACAACTCTACAATCAGCTGCAACAGCACCCATCTTACAGGGACAGACTCGGCTTCACATGGACTAGCCTGGCTATATGGGAGTCACATAACCCAGAAGTACCTGTTAGATGCTATTCTAACTACTACTGATTTCCAGGTACCTCCTTACCTGCAAAGCCTGCACTGGGCATATGTGTCCCTAGCCCTTTTCTGATGCAAGTACCAGACAACTTACCAAGAAACTCTGACAGCCCTGGCACAGCAGGAGACAAAAAGGCCCAATATTAATCACATGCCAACACAAAGATTTACCCAAAGGCAGGACCCATCACCAGGATCTAGCACATAAATGATAAACGGAGTTCACCAGAATCACTCCATCCCTCTCCTTTCCCTATTTAGTCTTCCTCTTAGGCCTTTACTTTGTTTACTTTCTCTCCGAGCTTATCTCTTTCTATTGCTTACCTTCCCCCCTATAAAAATATGAAAAAAGACTTCCGGTGGGCAGCACATCTAGCATGGCCGCATTTTAGCTTAGCTCCCGCTCGCTAACCAAATCTAGACCCATCTAGCTGGTCAATCTTGTCTGGTGACCCTAGCTTACACCTTTCCAGGGTTTGGAGTGTGTGGGGCACGCTCTTACCTGGATTGTTTGACATTTGGTGGTGAGCAACCTTGGCCCCGGAGTCTGGCCTGAAGGGAGGCCTAATAGTGCGACACGTGTGCGGGAGCAATTGGCCCTGCATACCGGGAGGCGAGAACTGGCAGCATCTCATTCCGACCAGGAGTGGTAGGCGGTGATCCCTCTCTTCGGTGCAGGGAGGTGTGGAGAACTGGTGGTGACCGCATCCGTTGGCCGGGACCGTGGAACAGCAGCCGCGTGATAGGAGACGCCATTGGAAACAACCGCGCTGTGAGTAACTGTGAGCCTGCTGGGCTCAATCTGGGCAGCTTCCCTACTGGCTTACCCCATCTGACCTCCGGTACCCTCAGGCATCTATTGGGTAGTCCCATTGGGCCCTGGACCTCCTCCACCTGCTTTCCGACTCCCGACTCTCTCTTCTGCCTGAGGCCCTGTGTGTGTTCCGTCATCCTTCTCCCTCAGCTCTGGATCCGGCGCCTTTTGCTGACCCCTGCTCCTGCCACTGCACCACCGCGGCTTGGGATCCGTGGGGGAAGTGGCCCGCTGCCACCTTGGATGGCGGCCCTTTTTGCTGACCACAACGGACCATCTTCCTCAGGCCTGGTGGTGTGTGAACCTGCCTGGTTGTGGTGTTTGGACTACTGCTGGGGCAGGCCCCCACAGAGGTACCGTGGCTTGTTCTTAGCACAAGATTTCTGGCACACCCTCCCTGCAGTACCCCAGTGGACAACTCTACAATCAGCTGCAACAGCACCCATCTTACAGGGACAGACTCGGCTTCACATGGACTAGCCTGGCTATATGGGAGTCACATAACCCAGAAGTACCTGTTAGATGCTATTCTAACTACTACTGATTTCCAGGTACCTCCTTACCTGCAAAGCCTGCACTGGGCATATGTGTCCCTAGCCCTTTTCATCAGAGCTGTCTATTTACCCCAAGACAGCACCCCTCCAGTGCCTTAGTTCAGTGACTGGATTCAAACAAAGCCATAACTTCATCAGTCCTGAAAAATTGTACTGCCTCACGAATCTGTTTCTCCAGGACTGCACTTGTTGGTCATTTTTCCAAATCTCTTTATGTGTATCTATAAGTAGTGCTGATCCTGAAAATCGCAGGGTTTCTGCATATCCCTGCTGCATGTGATTTATAGCATAACCATTATTGCCCCAAATAGTGTGGCTGCAAATTGGCCTCATTTGATTTACATTTAACTATTGTGATAGTTTATGTTGTATTGTGCTACACATATTTCGCCAAAAAAAAAAAAAAAAAAGTTACCCAAATTCTGTAATACCCTAAAGCTAAACGATTTAGGTGGGGAAGGAGATTATTACTGACATAACTTGTATATTTTATAGAAGCATAATTTCACAGTTTTGCTACACAGTGTGGGGCGCGTGTATGCTGCCTTAGTTGCGTTCTAGGCTTTCTCTAGCTAATTATTAGTCAGTTGGTATTAAGTAAAGTGTGCAGCTGAGGGAGACTCGGGAGGCTCATTGATCTACATATTTCAAAAAGAGCTAGCTGAATTGGTGGTAGACACCACATTACTTCCTTCCCTTTCACTCCTTTGACCTGGGTGGGCAGTTTTCCTGACGGACATGTAATTGACCAGGACTGAAGGTGTGTAGGGGGCAAATTGACCTCAATATCTACTCAGATTTACCTGTAACTGTGTTATAATATCCTACCAATTATCCTATAGGGTTGGGGGATCCTGGTATGGACAAATTCTTGGATAGACCAGCAGCGTCATCACAGTCCACTTCTTCCCATAACACCAGAATGGGGAAACATCGCACCACTCCCAGTAAACAACCCATGTCCGCATCACCTGTGCATGACCATCCACCGGATAATCTGCCCTCTGGCTCTCAGGGGATTCATGTCCCAACAGCTGAGGAAAATTGACGGTAATGGAACAGAGGGTCAGTGACGTTGAGGATGGGGTGGCATCTGCGCAGGCGACTGGATCTACGCAAGCGCAAACCATCCAGGCATTGACCAATAAGGTGGATGACCAGGAGAATCGCTTGCGCCGCAATAACTTAAGATTTGTAGGTATCCCTGAGTCGGTAAAAGGCTCTGAGCTAATCAATTTCCTGGGCAAATCCATTCCACAGGCGTTGGGGATCTTTGACGCAGCTAGTGTTCCCCCTATAGAGCGAGCACATCGCTTGGGTCCCGTCAGAACTAATAAGCGAAATGGTTCTAGACCAGTTATTGCACGCTTCCTGGACTTCCGAGATAAAGAGCAAATATTGGCAGCGTATAGACAAAAGCAAAACTTGCAAGTAGAAGGTCATAAAGTACTGATCTTTCAAGACTTTTCTGTGGAGGTATCCCAGAAACGTAAGGCTTTTGCAGAAGTCTGCCGCATGCTCCACGCGCAGCAAACGCGCTTTGCGCTCTTATATCCGGCAAAGTTGAGGATAATAACCGATGGTCAGCCGTTATTCTTCACGGATCCCGCCCAGGCCCGCAGTTACATTCAAGCCAACCCGCCCAATCGCGCTCCCCCAGACCCCGACCCGGAGTAGAGCACTTGGGATGATTGGGCTAATGCTAAGCTCTACACAGCTCTAGGATTTCCACAATAGGTAACTGAGAAAATGATAGAGTTACAACTTTATAGCCCCCACATCTTGTACATCCAGTTTATTTGATATATTACTTTGTTCTTTTGTAGTAGTTCTATTACATGTGCTCATTGGTGATTCCCTTACAGCCGAATGGGAATCACTATGAATTTATGGTTTAAATTTAATTTTTGGAAAAA
>WWET01010898.1:0-17412 GCA_011038615.1 Limnodynastes dumerilii
GACTCTATATAAGGATGAGATAATATATCTGGCAGCAGTTTATCCCCATCTGGTGCTGAGTCTTTCAGATATTAGTCTTAACTCTGCAGAATTAGAGATGAATAACAAAAAAGGAAAGAAAAGAACAGGTAATCAACTGAATGCATAAACTGGTACAATAATTAATTAAATGTAATAACTTTTGGATGCACAAAAATAGGAGGCTATGTGGTGCAATAGTTAATATTGATTAATTTCCCTCCACTTTATGTGCCATATAACATATTGAACATTCCAATTGCAGCTCCCCTAATAAAAAGGAATTCCCAAACTAGGGACCGGATCCAGTCCCCCGCCGGCTTTATGTGCGGGGGGTTTGGCAGTATGAACGAGAGAGGGGAGTAAACCCCCTGTCACTTCCCTCTCTTGTGCAGGCTTTATGGCAGTTACATATCCAAGTAGATAAGGTGGGCACGCTCAAACAATCACACAGGTAAGTAGTGTAGAGTAATAAGAAATGTAGGTCCTAGTGGGAATAGTCAATAGAGATGGTGGTCCTCGATGTTGCCTTAGTTGTAGTGTGTCCCAGAGGTGTGAGTAGCAAAGAGTCAGAGCGAGAGGTGTGGAGAAACAAAGAGGGGAAAGAGGCACAATAGTGTAATAAATTCAGTGTAACGGGATAAGTGGTGCTGTACCCACTCACCCTGCTCTCCCCTTGAGGTGTTGCTTATCAGGAGGTCTGTGGCCAAGGCTGCTGTAGAGTGGAGGTAGCTGCTGAAGATCTTCCAGAAGTCACTGCGTCTGCTGTCACTGGGGCTGTCCGAGTGATGGCTGGGGGAGTCCTCTCTTCCCATGCTCACCGTCACTCGGGATGTCCATCTGCCCAAAGGCAGTGGCTGGGGTAATCCTGGGGGCTACTCTGTCCTGGAGCTGTGCATCAGTCAGCAGCCTGGGGAAACCTCTGACGTTGTCAGCCAGGGAGTCCTGCAGGCCACAGGATAACTGCGGGTCACAGGATAACTGTCGTTAGGGTGTCTCCCACTTCTGGTGAGCTCCGTCTGTGGTTGAGGAGGTTTTCTGTGTGCCGCCAGAGAGGACCTCTGGTCTGGTGACCTGGTACAGCCTGTGTCTCTGCCCCAAGCAGTCAGGAGATCTCCCATGCAACAAGTGCTGTATGTAATTTCACAGTCAAACGTACCTGAGGATCTGGGCCTTTGCGTGCATAAGTGGGGTGCCGGACGCAAGTCTGGATCTGGTTCTAGGTCCTCAAGTCTCCCCAACAGTGCGTGATTTACAGATCTCCCTACAATACAAGGGATATAACGATACCAACGGTGGATCTGTAATGAATGCCCCACTGCTACATCAAGGAGATCTGTAAAACATGTACTGTTGGGGAGCCTTGAAAACTGCATTTGGGAACCACCACAATAGTAGGATAAAAGTAAACTATGCAGACCCTCTCAGGCTTCTTTCAGCCTAAAATTTTGCCTTGTTTTTATGTGAGTTAAAGGTAGCCAAGCAATGTAACAAAGCAATGAGAAAGGCAAGTCAGATGCTTGGTTGCATAGGGAGAAGAATTAGTAGCATAAAGAGAGACGTAGTGATGCCCCTTTATAGATCATGGGCACGACCTCACCAAGAATACTGGGCTGGATTCACACGCAAAGATAGGTACGAACCATTCACAGATCCTAAAGAAAAATGCTAAGCACACCAATAGCTTCTTAGGATTTAATAACGTTCTTATCTCTAGGTTCTTATACTTATGAATGACTTGGTTTCCCAACTAAGAATCGTGCATATATTTAGGAACTTTAATATCCTCATGATTTACGGCTAAGCAAAGCAACACATTATTTGTTTCAATTAAGAAGCAGATTGATTTTCTTAGGCTTTCTTTGTTTTATAATTAACCAAAATAACTAAATAATTTATAAAAAATAGCCTTATGTTAAAATGTCTAAAAATCCTAAAATCAAATACTTATTGAAGGATTAATAAAGAATCATTCAGCTTTCAAAGCTGTTATAACTTAAATATCAAAATAATAAATATCTACATAAATTGGACCTAAACAAAATTTGTATCCCAAGGTCTCACACAAACAATGCAAACAGGCTACAAGTTTAATTTAAAAAATGATGTTTAAAAAATGTTTACAACAAACAATGAGATAATGCACAAACTGCAAACAAATATAAAAAATGATTACCTTCAAAATTTTTATTAAAACACAAAATGGTAACATAACAGCAGTTTAAAGATAAGCCTTTAATTTTTTAAAACAAACATTGTTTGAACAAACATATAAGCATTAGACTTCGCCTCACTGTTAACCATGCAGATGTCAACTTAAGAATGGTAGGGGGCATTTTCCATGCGTATAATACTCTACGAAAGCCCATCTTAACTGTAAATCATTCTTAAGTGTCAAGGAACGCCCATACTGTACATTAGTAATTCAACTGCTGCTCATTTGCATTAAGAACCATGCCCCTCTAGAAACACATGCGCAAGTCAGGTCCTTCATATGTATGAATCATTCTTAAGTAACCGTTATTATCTGTGAATCATTCTTACAAGGTTTCAGTGCATAGTTTTGAGTTCTGGGCATGCTCAGTTTAACTGTTCTTAAATATACGCACGGGAATCCTGTTTTTTCTTACCTGTGACTCAGGCCCACTGTATTCAGTTCTGGAGGCCATATCTCCAGAATGACAAAAATACATTAGAGACTGTGTAGAAAAAAAAAGCAATGGAAATGGTCCATGTGTCACAAATCATTTCAAGAAAGGTTAGAGGAACTAAACATGTATAGCTTGGAGCAGAGAATGAGGATATGATAGCAGCTTTCAAATATGTCAAGGGTTATGATTGGCTAGAGAGGGTGGTAGAGTCAGAGGAAATGTGCAGAAACATGACTTCACTGAAAGGGTGCTAGATAAGTGGAATAGCCTCACATAATGGTTGAGGCTAACACAGTAGAACAGTTTAAACATGTTTGGGGTAAATATAAGGAGATCCTAAATCTTAAACTAAATTGAGGGTAAAATAGGGTCTAGGGTCAGTATAGTATTAAGTAAACAACCCGGCAGACTGAATGGACCATGTAGTTCTTATCTGCCGTCACTTTCTATGTTTCTATTAAATCTCAAAATAATTTAATGATAATGTACTGTCATTCTGTTTGAACTAAGATATATATATACTCATACATACTCACCACAGTTGTGCACAAAAGTTCTAGATGTACAGAACTAGTTTCTGTATGTCCAGAACCTCCGTACATGGGGCGTGCCGAACCTTAGTGCGTAATTTATAGTAATATAAAACCGGGCTTCCTACTTAAATTGTACAGTAAGGACTGCATGTAGCCCTTCTGTCCAATTATCTTGTCCACACGTTTTCACTTCTGTGCGGAGCAGATAAGAATGGCTTCTGGACGCATAAGTAGGTAGAAGTTAGGCTCTATTCCAGTGCTCAGGAAGAGGGTACTAAATAAGGTCAACTGCAATCAGTAATAGTGGGCATGCCTGTTCCCACTTTAAAGCAAATATATAAAAGAAAAAAGCTACTGCAGTGTTATCTGGTTGGTAAACTCCCAATCCTGTCCCCTACCTATGGTCTAAAGACAGCGTATATGGGTGTGTTCCACTCTAAACAGAATGAAAAAGTCTTATGGTAATGATAATAGAGAGATGAAATTCATCTTGCCTGCAAGTCCTAGATGGTGGTAATTGTCTCCAGCTGTCTGTGAATGTGATCACTGCTCTCTGTGCTGCTTCGCTGCTGTAGTTTGCAATAGTATATAGTTGTAAGGTCTGAGGTCCGTTAATTCATTCTGGATAAACGTGGTGATGATTCTCAGTCCAGTATGTGGAAGCACTTGTGATTTGAAAAGACAGAGTTTGTTGGAGAGTGCTGCATCTCACCTTCTCTGCACTCTGTTCTCCGCTGTTCACTATTTGTGTCTCTGGTGAGCAGGTCAGCGTGCTGGTTTCCTAGTGACCGTTTACAGTGTTACACATGTGTTTAGATGTGCAGATGTGTTTAGGAAGGAGGAGAGGAAGACAGAAAACACATCTGAATGTGCATCATTCATCTCTCTATTATCATTACTGTAAGACTTTCATTCTGTTTTGAGCGGAACAGGTGAAACTCGAAAAATTAGACTATCGTGCAAAAGTTCATTTATTTCAGTAATTCAACTGAAAAGGTGAAACTAATATATTATATAAACAAATCCACAGCTTGGAATTAAGGGTAGTGAGTACTTTAAGACCTCTTTATCTTATCAAGGCTTTCTTTTTGGAGCCCCTATTGACACACTATCACGCAATTTACTTTGAGTGGTACAACGATCATTTTGGGAATATACATCAGGGGCACCTTTACAGTGCCCCAATTATTAGGCTGTTTTTTCTATGCTTATTTCCTTATTACAGTCATTTTCATATTGCAATTATCACCATTATTATTCATCTCTAGCCCCACGTGCAATCAAGTGCATACATATTGCATGTATAGCAGAGTTGAATATTATTATTTTTTCTTTGATTTTATTGTGATTATTGGTCAAATAAAGTAAGTATATTTTATTGAACCCTGTCGAGATTTACTGGCTTTTCCAGCACTCCTACAATATTTTGTTTATGTTTTCCCTTTGACAGAGTAGCAGTCTTTGCCTTTGTAGGTAGTGCTCTGAACTAGCCTTCTCACCATATCCACCAAGCTCAAGTTTCAATTCTTTATTTTAATATATTATATAGACTCATTACATGCAAAGTGAGATATTTCAAGCCTTTATTTGTTTTAATTTTGTTGCTTATGGCTTACAGCTTAGAACATTAGAATAATGTGAAAAGGTTCAATATTGTAGACTCAAAGTGTCACACTCTAATCAGCAATTAATTCCAAACACCTGAGCCTTTAAATGGTCTCTCAGTCTGGATTATTAGAATTCACAATCATGGGGAAGACTGCTGACCTGACAGTTGTGCAGAAAAGAATCATTGACACCCTCCACAAGGAGGGAAAGCCTCAAAGGGGAATTGCAAAAGAAGTTGGATGTTCTGAAAGTGCTGGATCAAAGCACATTAATAGAAAGTTAAGTGGAAGGGCAAAGTATGGAAGAAAAAGGTGCACAATCAGCAGGGATGACCGCAGCCTGGAGAGGATTGTCAGGAAAAGGCCATTCAAAAGTGTGGGGGAGCTGCACAAGGAGTGGACTGAAGTCGGAGTTAGTGCATCAAGAGCCACCACATGGGCCTCGTCCTGGACATGTGCCTCGTCAAGCCTCTCCTGAACAACAAACAACGTCAGAAGTGTCATACCTGGGCTAAAGAAAGAAAGAACTGGTCTGTTGTCTGATGAGAGCAAATTTTGCATCTCATTTGGAAACCAAGGTCCCAGAGTCTGGATAAAAATGGAGAGGCACACAATCCAAGATGCTTAAAGTCCAGTGTGAAGTTTCCACAGTCTGTGTTGATTTGGAGAGATATGTCATCTGCTGGTGTTGGTCCTCTGTGCTTTATTAAGTCCAGAGTCAACACAGCCGTCTACCAGGACATTATAGAGCACTTCATGCTTCCTTCAGCAGACAAGCTTTATGGAGATGATGACTTAATTTTACAACAGGACTTGCCAAAGGAACCAAAACCTGGTTCAATGACCATGGGATTACTGTGCTGGATTGGCCAGCAAGCTCGCCGGACCTGAACCCCATAGAGAATCTATAGGGCATTGCCAAGAAAAAGATATGAGACATGAGACCGAACAATGCAGAAGACCTGAAGGCAGCTATTGAAGCAACCTGGTCTTCAATAACACCTCAGCTGTTCCACAGGCTAATAGCATCCATGCCACACCGCAATGAGGCAGTAATTCATGCAAAAGGGGCCCAAACCAAGTACTGAGTACATATGCATGATTATACTTTCCAGAGTGCTGACATTTCTGTATTTAAAAACCTATTTTTTTATTTTTTTATTTCATGTAATATTCTAATTTTGTGAGATTTTGAGTTTGGGGTTTTCATAAGCTGTAAGCCATAATCAACAAAATTAAAACAAATAAAGGCTTGAAATCTCTCTCTTTGCATATAATGAGTCTATATAATATATTAGTTTCACCTTTTAAGTTGAATTACTGAAATAAATGAACTTTTGCACGGTATTCAAATATTTCGAGTTTCACCTGTATATATTCTGCCTCTTACTATAAGGGACATCTAAAATTAGCACAACAGGATTAATTTACCAACAAGGTAACACTACACCAGCTTTTTTTTTTACATATAGGCTTCTGGACACGCAAGTGTCCAGAATTCCATACATGAGTGGGGGTAGTGTTCTTTCCACTCACACACAGAACTTAGGAATGGGTGGACATACTGAACTAGACCCTCCAACATGACTCATTCCATTAGGTACAACATACTCCGCACCTGAGCTTCCAGCTGTCACACTCACTTGGTGAAATTACTTAACTGATGTTTAAAAAACTATTTGATTTTTCAACAAAGGAGGTTACCATAGTAACTGACAGCTGGAAACTAAGGAGCTGAATATTTTGTACCTAATGGAATGGGTCATTTTGGAGGGTATGCGTAACCGCTCCTAGTTCTGGATCCAGTCCACTGATATTCATTTAATGTCAGATCCCCTCTTAGATTGTGTTTAGGGATTCAAAGATTAAGGACCAGATCTTATCTCTCGCTTTTTGGGGAAAACTCTTAGTACTCAAGCAGAAATCAATTAAAGACAATGGACCAGATCCAGACCCTCGCATGCTTTCCCTCAAGCCTGCCTTAAGTCCACTGTGCGGATCAGCGGTCCATACAACCGCTGATCCGCACCAGTGTGGGAGCCCCCTCCCACACTGTACAATTACCATACTTTCCCATGCCCACTTTAGTGGGCAGAGGGGAAGCACCGTCCATTTGCTTGCATATGGGCTCATATGGAACTGGGCTACTATTGTAATGCTAGCATAACATCTGGAGGGCGCATGCGCTCTCCAGTCAAATAAAGCCACTTACGCCCCTTGAGTAAGTGACCTGACGTTATCCGGTCTGGATCCGGCCCATGGTTATATATGGAATATTTGATGGAGCCTTAAATGAGGAAATGAGTAGTTTCCTATAGTAACCAACAGGGGCGTTTTAAGAAGTGAGTGGGCCCGTGTGCAGGATTTGCACATGGGCCCCCCTTCCCTTACCTGAGACAGGACTGTCCAGATTCGCGGCCCGAAAAGGGGGCGGGACTTAAAGGCCATGTAAGCCCCGCCCCCTTTTCAACCCGCGAATCGGGACAGTTCCACCGCAGGGGAAGGGGGACTAATTTGGCATCTATTTCTGAAGGGGGGCTAATTTGGTATCTATTTCTTCCCTCCGGAAGATATTAGAGGGAAGAAATAGATGCTTATGCTGATTGGCCCCCCTTCAGCCCAGGGCGCAGGATGCATGCCACAGGGCCCCCTGTTCTAAGGGGCCTGTGTGCACTGCACACCCTGCACCCATTATAGATACGCCTATGGTAACCAATTACACTTTGACTTTCAGAGACATTCTAGAAAACAATAGCTAGAACCAGATTTGTTGCTATTTGCAACATTTCCCCTCTCAGATTCAAAACACAGGCTTACCATAGCTACACTATTTAAAATTGAGAGCTCCATCACAGGTCATAGGTATCACAAAATGCGGCAGACGCCGCACTTACCTGGCTCATGGGATCCGGAGGGCGCCTCTCTCTCAGCGCACGGCTGCAGCACTCGTCGGAGGCTGTCACTGAAGCAGTGACAGCCTCTGTTTTACCACTTGGCCGCGGCGTCCCACGTGGATAATTGCCGCCTAAACCCCGCGGAGCTCCGGACCATGGGCGTCGCCATCTTGCTTTGATCAGGTGACACCATCCAGCCAATCGCAACTACTCGGGTCCTCCAGCCAATAGGCGCCGTGGGCGCTCTATTTAAAGCCTGTCAGCCCTGCTAGAAATCGCCAGAACAACTAGGTCTTCTAGGTGCCTGGTACTACTGAATCCTGCTCCTGCCTTGATCCAGTCCTGCTTGGTCCAGTCCTGCCTTGTTCCAGTCCTGCTTGGTCAAGTCCTGCTTGGTCCAGTCCTGCCTTGTTCCAGTCCTGCTTGATCCAGTCCTGCTTGATCCAGTCCTGCTTGATCCAGTCCTGCTTGGTCCAGTCCTGCCTTCTTCCAGTACTCCACTGATATTCATTTAATGTCAGATCCCCACTTAGATTGTGTTTAGGGATTCAAAGATTAAGGACCAGATCTTATCTCTCACTTTTTGGGGAAAACTCTTAGTACTCAAGCAGAAATCAATTAAAGACAATGGACCGGATCCAGACCCTCGCATACTTTCCCTCAAGCCTGCCTTAAGTCCACTGTGCGGATCAGCGGTCCATACAACCGCTGATCCGCACCAGTGTGGGAGCCCCCTCCCACACTGTACAATTACCATACTTTCCCATGCCCACTTTAGTGGGCAGAGGGGAAGCACCGCCCATTTGCTTGCATATGGGCTCTTATGGAACTGGGTTACTATCGTAATGGTAACATAACATCTGGAGGGCGCATGCGCTCTCCAGTCAAATCAAGCCACTTACGCCCCTTGAGAAAGTGACCTGACGTTATCCGGTCTGGATCCGGCCTATGGTTATATATAGACTATTTGATGGAGCCTTAAATGAGGAAATGAGTAGTTTCCTATAGTAACCAATTACACTTTGACTTTCAGAGACATTCTAGAAAACAATAGCTAGAACCAGATTTGTTGCTATTTGCAACATTTCCCCTCTCAGAATCAAAACACAGGCTTACCATAGCTACACTAAAAAATAAAATTGAGAGCTCCATCACAGGTCATAGGACACTGTGCTCTGGAGGTGTTACTTTATGTAGTTAAAACTTTATGTGGTAGACAAGTTTTCTTTTTTCTCTAACTTTTGTCAAATAAAAAGAAACCTGAATTTCACTAACAGAGGGGAAAACTGCTGCATGCCACAGGGATGTAATCTGGAACAAATAAGCAGACATCTGGATTATTAAAAGGCATATAAATAGCACAAAATAGAAGTGCCTGCTCTGCAAAATAGTAACATATATGCATAAACTAAATCCAGATCCTGCAGCAGGGGTGGTAGTTACAAGAAAGAGCAGTTATAAAAGTTCAACATCTCAGCGAGCAAAAGTCACAAAGTCTGTTGTGTAGAGAGATGATAATTATACCACTATTGTTTAATATTTAATTTGGTGTTTATCATATGACTGGGTAATGGGGGCAACTGGGGTTAAAAGAATTAGCATTTATTACATGTGTGTATGAAAATGTGTTGGTATAGTTTCTCTGACTATTTATTGCATCCTATCACAATCAATTATAGTGGAACATAGCGACCAAGCAGCATGTAAACATTTACCTTCTCATGGCGCCGCCCATCTTCATTCCTCCTTGGCGTCTCAGATACGCATACCGTCATAGGGGCGCCAGCCAGGCTGCTCTCCACTCTCTCTGGCACCCTGGCCACTGCCAGGACAAGTCCAATGGTGCCCCAGCTGTCAGTGTCAATCTTTTCAGAGGCTTTTAGCCTCTATTTAAGCGCCGTCAGTGAACTCCCATATGAAAGCTCCAGCTCATCTGTCTGTGCCTCTCTCTCTCCCTTCTCAATCCCTCTCTCTCCCCCTCTCTTTTCTCAATCCCTCTCTCCCTCCCCTCTCTCTTCTCAATCCCTCTCTCTCCCCCCTCTCTCCTTACTTGCTATTTCATTGATTACTGAGTGCCCTTCTGTTCCTATCTGTTTTCTTTGTCTGTCTTTCTCTCTCTCTCTCCTAATCCTCCCTTGGTTACCCCTTGTATTTTTCCTTTGTGTTCCAGTGAGTGTGTGCCTGCTAGTGTACTTGCTGTTGTAAGTCACATTGGTACCTGTGCGTTGTGTTCTCTTGTTCACACCTCTCTGGGCAGAGGCGGAACTAGCGAGTTGTGGGCCCAGGTGCAAAAATTATTCTTTGTCCCTGATGATATCCCAGGTAACCCAGTGGGGAGCTTCGGCAGTGCGGTGATGACGGCTGTGGGCCCTTGTATCAACATGGGCCCCGGTGCCGCTGCACCTGTTGCACCAATGGTAGTTCCGCCCTTGTCTCTGGGTGGTGTGCTCCCACCTGTGAGTGAGTCTCATCTCACCGACTTTCTCGCCTTGTCCATTATTGCTGGTAGCTACAGTAGTCCTTCTGCTGATATCGACATATTGTGCAGTCCAGACACTCCCCACCATTAGGGGCTCTAGTGAATACCTGACTCCTGGATAGACTCCGTGCCCAGGTTAGTAGTACAGTTTTAACATATAGTTGAATTTGTTGAACATAGCAGCGCTAACACACATCAATATTAACAAAGTTAAGGGAATTCGCTAGTACTGTGGTCCCTAATAACTGCAGCTCGGCACCCTCGGGCCTCTCCCCCTGGAACTCCAATGAGAATCAAAGGCCAGTCAGGTCACATGAAGTGCAGGAAAGGCTGCTTCCTAATTTTTTTTAAAATGATTTTTAAAATGACAAGTGCCCTCTCCAACTACTATTGTTTGGTATATTCCAAAGCTAACTAAGGAGACCACAGATATCTCAACTTAATTAACTCCCCTTCAATTCACACTAAATTAACCCTCAAAACAAACTCTGTTTACACTTAAATAGCCACCCTTCCCCTGTTAATATATTAACCCTACTTTTCCTGTAGTTCCCACTATTCGCATGCCTTTAACACCCTGTTCACAATCTATTAACAGCATTCTCTCAAGTTCATACTGTAATCACTGTACCTGTGCTGACTTTTCTCCATCCCCCCATTTGGTCAGCCAGCAAGAAACAAAAAAAGCCTAAAGAACTCAGATACACAGTTTTCTGAAATCAAAGTTACAATGCTGGAAAAAAAGGAGCCAAATTTTAATAAGCAGAATTGGTAATTATGTGCCTCTCTCCCTGCAGCTCTTTGTGGCTTGCTAGTTACTGAGAGGAGAGAGTCTGGTGTGAAGTTTCACGTCAATAAAGCACAGCCTTACTCCCAGACATTGCTTAACAACACAACGTGCCACAAGGCCTCAGAATCCAGCCAAGTGATAGAAAACTCTTGCTGATAATATTTCACCAGCCAACAGAAGTTACCCACCTGATATCTCTTTCTGTTCACAATGCTACAATAATTAATACTCATCAAGCTCGCTGCCTAGGTGTTATCCTTAACTTTAAACTGTCCTTTATGCCCCACATACATACATACATACATACATACATACATCTGTATATAAATCAGAGATGAGTGTTTCAGATTATGAAAATACAACATATCTGAATTCTTTAGCATGTACTAATAAAAATAGTTAATGGGAAAGGAGAAGGGGAAGCAAAAGTCCCTTTATTTTATCCTTTTTAGAATTCCAAGTAGAGCTTAGACATCTGCTGTTAGATGGTGCTCTTAGGCAGGTAGTCTAAAAAATACTCTTTGGCATTATAGCTATGATTAAATGGAACAAACACAAATAAACAGTAAATAAACAGTAAATAAATAAAATATTAGTTTTAATTGTCAAATACTATTATATCTCTGATCAACACAGAAATAATTTTTATAAAATAGTTTACAATATAAATGGCATGTTACCCAGATCAGTTATTCACTCCAGACAGACCCTGGACAATAGCTGTAGGACGGTGAACATGATTCATCATATTTCAATTCAACTTCCCTCAGTTATACTGTCCCTAGACGCAGAAAAACGTCATGGCAATTTATTGCATGCAATTCAGACATTTTTTCTTTACCAACTTCCACGATAAAGAGAAATCGTCTATGATCTGAGACTTTCAGCCTTACTAATGGAACCAGGCGAGGGTTTCCACTCTCTAATATTTGTATAGAACCACTGGTGGCAAAAAATTGTCTTTATCCAAATATATTTCGGGGATTTCCCTGGTTCCCTAATTTCACTTTTTGCTGGCCATATCCTTCTAACACTTTCCACTCTGCACATTTTCATTCCTAATTTACTCTACGAACTGAAGGGTTTTGGGGTGATGGCTGGACACATGGTTAATGATTCCAAGGCAGAGGCGTTCATATCCCCTCACCTGTCCTGGCAGGTCTCACCTCTTCCTTTGCATTTCAATGGAGAACTCATGTGACACCCCTGCAGTAATATTTACTCTGTATGTAACACCCCTGCAATGCTGGGGAACAGGAGTGCAGGGTGCGTGAGGATTGTAGTAACATGCCGACTGATGTGAGCGCATGAAGTGGCATGAGGGAGTTGAAAGGGTGAATGAGCAATTGATAATGACTGTTGGAGGGGGTTGTTGCTCTTAGGCAGTTGAGAGCTGAGGTGGATGGGAGAAGGAGAGCTTAATGGAAGCAGAAAGTGAGAGGTTGACAAAGTCAATAGTGTTAGCACAGGTCCGGGACAGCTGAGAGGAGTTAGTGTGAGGGAAGGAGGAATAGAGAAAGGAGAGGAGGAGATCGGAGTTAAGAGAAGCCAGCAGTAATTGCAAGTGATCGGTGACAGCAAAGAGTGACAGTGCGTGAGAAGGGAGACTCCTTTAAATAAATTACTCTTATTTTGATGAACAAGATTGCTGTTGGTAAAACGAAATAAAAATATTTATTTAAAAAAAACCATGGCATTGATGAAAGTGATGATGTGGACAATGACAACTTAAACCTTAAGGATGATTGCCAATGGTAGCCTTAAGCCCATAGTAGTAGACCTGGGGTGGCCAAACCCGGGCCTCAAGCACCACCAACAGTCCAAGTTTTCTAGGTCTTCTTGTTGGGGCACAGGTGTGTTCATTACTGACTGAAACATTATTAAAGATCTACATCAACAATGAAGAGAAACATTATGACATTATGACTATGAACAATTTATTTCGTAGAGATGGTGATGTAAAAATCACCCTTGCTTAGAGGAAGAAAATGTTATCAACATAGCTGAATGGATGCCTCATGGAAGAGGTAATGGCCAGACAAAACACCAACTTGTGTGCCAGTTGCAAGGTACTTACCAGCGTGTGGCCTGGGCTGCTACACAAGCTCCCATTGTTTTTTGTGGGTCTGGAATATGCCATTGGCTACTATCCTACCTAGCCCCCCTTTCTCTGGCGATAAAGAAATAAGCAGTGTGTGATGTGGGATGTTGCATAAGCTCCCATTATTTATTTGAGGGATCTGGGATATGCCATTGCCTACTATACTAGCTAATGTTCTTTCTGTGGGGATAAAAGTCTCACCAACATGTGGCCTGGGTGGTAGTGAATAATTTGCAAATATGCTCAAATATGCTGAAACGGGACTTTTAGCTGTGAACAGAACCCAACTTGCCACCTAACATTCCATACCGGTAGAACACGATCTACTCTACGGCACATGATATCTTTTTTTATCAACCAAACATACACTGTGTTTACAAAAATTTACAGTAAACACATTAAAATCACCATTTGTAAGGATCACAAATCATAGAGAAGCATATTGATATAAAAAAATGTCAAAACACTCAAGCAAAGTCCTAATATTGACCCTCTCATACTTCTGTTGTCTTCTTCCTGATGAGCATTATCATGTTATACACTGTAATATGATTGGTAGGTCACTGACTGCTTACCTAGTCAAGTACCAACTAGTAAAGTGAAAACTATTATACAATTGTTGTGTTACCTCAGTTAGTAGTACACATGACGATTAAGAAAACTGCAGATTATTACCTGGTAATGTGGTTTCCTTTACTCCATTAATGGCAGCTACCAGTGGGTTAATTCTCCCCTATTGGAGTCCACAGGAAAGAAAAAAGACACCCCGGAGGTATAAAACGCCCCTTCCGTCTCCTGTTAGTCTCACTCTGTCAAAACGTTCCGCAATTTCCATCTCTTAGAGTACACACTGTTGTTGGTATCATCTATCCATCTATATCTCAGCAGTGTGATTGCTCACACTCACTCTATTCACTATTTTGGGATTCAAACAACTAAAAGTTATCATCCGTTGTATGTGGCAAATTATACTTTTTACTGAATGCTAACTCTCAAGATCATCCCAATACTTCACAGATATTATACTTTGATAAAACTCCCCAAGTAGTGTCATGGCATTCCCCAGCAGGCACATGAAGATGGGTTGATATTGAAGATGCTGTGTTAGGCTCTGGTAAAGTCAGCTACCTTTCCTGGTTGGCTAGACTACACAGACCAACGTCAGCATATTCTCATCCCACAATCAGTTTAACTTTACAGCCTCAGGATCAACCATACATACAAACTTAATATTCCTTTAAATAAATTACTCTTATTTTGATGAACAAGATTGCTGTTGGTAAAACGAAATAAAAATATTTATTTAAAAAAAACCATGGCATTGATGAAAGTGATGATGTGGACAATGACAACTTAAACCTTAAGGATGATTGCCAATGGTAGCCTTAAGCCCATAGTTGTAGACCAGGGGTGGCCAAACCCGGGCCTCAAGCACCACCAACAGTCCATGTTTTCTAGGTTTTCTTGTTGGGGCACAGCTGTGTTCATTACTGACTGAAACATTATTAAAGATCTACTGGTGGTAGTGATTATCTCAGCTCCGACTATCTGAGACCTGGAAAACATGGACTGTTGGTGGTGCTTGAGGCCCGGGTTTGGCCACCCCTGCTGTAGACAAATAACCCAAAATGTATCAGTTTTGATTTTTATTTATCTATAAAAAAAATTTAAATGTATTGTTATGGGGAGTCGGCTAAACAATGCCCTTCAGCCACCGAGTCCCTTTTGCTAAAGTGCTTGGTTTGGTAAACTGAATGTCCAGTGTAAAGATGGAAGGGCTCAAGGACAACTTAACTTGCACCATTTTTCAGTGTGGGCTTTGCCCACTTTGCTGAACAAAAACAATGAAGAGTAACATTATGACTATGAACAATTTATTTTGTAGTGATGGTGATGTAAAAATCACCCTTTCTTAGAGGAAGAAAATGTTATCAACATAGCTGAATGGATGCTTCATGGAAGAGGTACTGGCCAGACAAAACACCAACTTGTGTGCCAGTTTCAAGGTACTTACCAGCGTGTGTCCTGGGCTGCTACACAGTTTTTTGTGGGTCTGGAATATGCCATTGGCTACTATCCTACCTAGGAAAATAAATATCAGACTAACTATAAGGCGCTGTGTGGGAAAAAAATATATCTAAACAATAAAGAAAAATGTATTTAAACGGTGTGCAAAAAACCTAAAGCTCAAAGATAGACCGATTTTCTCAAATAAGGATGGAAGGTCCTGCAGTCCAAATGGACCTCTTGAGTTAGAAACAGAAGTCCTCCATAGTGTGCCAATGAGGTATGTGAGGTAAAAACAAACAAATGAAAATATTAGTTAATTTTAATTTAATCAATTTAAAAGATACAATCAATGAAAACATAAAAAAACACTCAGGTGTAAGGATAATATTCCTGAGTTACAATCCAATATTTAAAAAACAATGATATCAGACACACTGCGGTGTCCAACTCGTACCCGTAGTGCAGGTGGAAATAATCAAGTCCGTCAAGCAACAGGGGGACGGTGAAGCCCGGGAACCGTCCCAGATGAAGATGGTCGTGGCGGACGAGGAGAGGCACTGATCGGGATCAAGGAGGAGCAGCACAGGAGTCCAAAATGGTAACCAACTGCTGCGTTTCGAGGGTGGAGCCTCTTTATCAAAGCGGTGACCGTGAGTCTGAAGTGGCTGGTATTTATAGTTCCGGGGCGGTGTCTTCCAAGATTGATGGATGATTAAGTTTAGGGTTTGCACACCTGATTGAACATTGCTTAAAAACTATATATGGATCTCAATAGGAGATTTAAAAAACCTTCCGTGGTGATATTGCATATAAAGACATAAGCCACCGGCTAACTATACATATAACATGCAGGTAAAAACCAAAAAACCATCATAGAGATAAAAAATTGTGGATTTGATATATATAAAGAAAATAAAAGAAAAAAGTTTGATTGATTTGAATCGAACCCTCATTGCCCCTACCAAAGACCGACACTTAGCCATTAGGCTATTGGAAACTTAACAGATTTACAGGGAAAAAAGGGTGTATTAAATATTGGCAATGTAAATATACTTACAACAAGATGTAACTTCAACTTGAAGCTATAATTGACAAATAACAACTTTACAAAATAAACTTGAGTGTAAATCAACTAATAATAATAATAATCATAACAAGGAATCAAACCCTGATCCCTCCAGACACTAGGTTGATAATTAAACCACTGGGCTATAGCCAATAGTCCAGATGTGAGTGAGAAAATATATTCTTGTCATTGACCAAAAACGGTAAATCTATCGAAGGAATATATATTTCTAAAAAACTATGAAATGATATGATGTACTTTAATAACGTTTTGTATATAATTAATAAAGCACAGTTAATAAAACATGCGTATAAAACCTTAAAGTGACCGTGCCTGGTGTATATCTAAAATACACATTTAAATAGACAAAAACTAACAGACCGTCGCTTAACTAAAATGCACATTGAAGTGAAAAATGTGGATAAGAGGAGGCATTGAACATTCATGAATATATTGTATCTGGAAAAATGACATTCCAAATGTAATGTGTATATGTGTTCACAACCTAATTAAAATTTCTAATAAAGGAAGTGCCAATTAATATCTGGATGTAATAACAAATATCCCATGCATCACTGAAATAAATCAAAGAGTGATATAAAAGACATCTATGAATAATATATAGATATAACTAAAATATCCCATATATAACTGAAAAAAGTCAAAATAATGTAAAAAGACAATCTTAAAAATTAATTAAATAAGCATGTAGATCCTTCTGTGTAGATGGGCTGGGAAAGTCCCTAACTACAGAAAAAGCGAACACCCTGCCTAACAAACAGAGGATAATACAATGCAAAATCGTTTGAACATTATATAGATATGAATATGGGCAACCTGAAATTGGCATTACAAAAAAGCCCCACTGATGCCAAAAACTGCATATATGACTAAAGAGTGTTGGTCAGAAAAAAGGGTAAATGCTCATATTGTAAATAACAAAATAAGGAGTCAGCATCTAGGATATGGTATGCGAGGTCAGGATAACTTATAAATGGTGTCTAAGATATACATCATATACCCATATGTTGACATCTAAGGTTATCAAAATATATATATTAATATGTAATACATGGAATTCCATATATCTCTCTCGGTAGTCGGGCAACAAGAACAGACAGATCTTACCTGCTGGTTAGAGTCCCGGATCTCTTTGGATTCCATTTACGGTACCTGATCTTCCCGTGGGTCTCCCTTTATGGTACTGGCCAGGCCTACCCTGCTTAGCTGCCGAGATCAGACGGGATCGGGCGAGACAGGGTC
>WWET01010899.1:7124-17401 GCA_011038615.1 Limnodynastes dumerilii
TATTTGACATTGACACTGCCCATAAATACAGCGATCAGCCAGCCTGCATTCATTAGAGAGGGCTGGCAATCATTCGTTTCCAATAAAGTGATAAAAAGAAAATCTTGATTTCATGATATTAAAGATAGTAAATGGAGCCCTTAATCCTCACTGCAAGGAACTTCATGGCCAAAAACTGAGGGAGGGTAGTGTGAGCACTGTCAAGGAGCAGACACCAAGATGATAGATAGGATCCAGGGATTGCAGGAGTAGTGATGGATAGCCTATGTGAGACTACCTGGACTGAATATTGCAGAGAAAAGCTGAACACTGGAAGTGCACAGACAGGAGACACAGGCAGAAACCAAAAACTCAGCAATACAGGAATCTGGAACCGGATAACTGGGACCGAAGACTGGAGACAGGACCTGGAACCAGAACACACAAGAAAAACTCGAGGATATAATATAAGAAGGCAAGGATTCCTGTTGCTCTGACAGTTAGGGGATGTCAGAGGAGGGTTTCAATGAGATCCAGCAAGGGAATGAGCCACACCTGTTAACTAATGACTGCAGCAAAGAGTGAAAACCAGGAAGTACTGGGAACTGAAAAAAGGTCATGTGATTTAAAAAAAGGTAACAAAAGGGCCAGATTTACTAAGCAGCAGGTTTGGAAAAGTGGAGATGTTGCCCATAGCAAACAATCAGATTCGAGCTGAGTGGTTTTCTAGTATGTAATACTAAAATGAAATCTAGAATATGTATGGTTGCTATGGGCAACATCTCCACTTTTTCAAACCCGCAGCTTAGTAAATCTGGCCCGTAAAACCCATAAAGTACAGAGAAAAGTACTGTGATCATGACACAGGGTGTCTGATCCGGACCTGAATGTCAAAATGAATGCATTCAACATAATCACTTGCAACTTATTATTATTATTATTATTAACGCTTATTTATATAGTGCCACAATTTTTCCTCAGCGCTTTGCAGAGAATATTTCACATTCACATCAACCCCAGTCCCTGTCCCTGTGGAGCTACAATCTAAGTCTCCTAACACATGCATACTAGGGTTATCTCCAGGGTTAATTTAGTCAGCAGCCAATGTACCTACCAGCATGTTTTTTTGTTAGGGTCGTTTTTTTGTAACATGGGAAACACATGCAGACTTGGGTCCGGATCCAGACTTACAGACGGCAGGCCACTTACACATGCAAAGTACCCCAAGATGTTAGACTAGTGTAACGTTAGTGTTACGTTAGCATCGTACAAAGCTTAGAGAGAGAAGATACAAACTTCTGTAACACTAAGCAAGTACAACAGGTTTGCGTACAGACACAGTTCAGTTAAATACAATGCAACTACATTCCCAGAAAATTTATTTTTCGCCAGTAATCCAAAAGCAAGTGCAGGGTACTACTGTGTACAGATGAAACTCGAAAAATTAGAATATCATGCAAAAGTTCATTTATTTCAGTAATTTTACTTAAAAGGTGAAACTAATATATTTTATAGACTTATTACATGCAAAGTGATATAATTCAAGCCTTTATTTGTTTTAATTTGAAGATTATGGCTTACAGCTTATGAAAACCCCAAAATCAATATCTCACAAAATCAGAATATTGCATGAAATCAATAAAAAAAAGGTTTTTAAATACAGAAATGTCAGCCCTCTGAAAAGTATAATCATGCATATGTACTCAGTACTTGGTTTGGGCCCCTTTTGCATGAATTACTGCCTCAGTGTGGCATGGATGCTGTCAGCCTGTGGCAATGCTGAGGTGTTATTAAGACCAGGTTGCTTCAATAACGGCCTTCAGCTCTTCTGCATTGTTCGATCTGATGCCTCTCATCTTTCTCTTGGCGTTGTTTGATTTTCAGGAGCGGCTTGACAAGAGGCATACGACATTTGAAGCCCATGTCCAGGATCCGTTTGTGTGTGGTGGCTCTTGATGCACTAACTCCAGCTTCAGTCCACTCCTTGTGCAGCTCCCCCATACTTTTGAATGGCCTTTTCCTGACAATCCTCTCCAGGCTGTGGTCATCCCTGCTGCTTGTGCACCTTTTTCTTTCACACTTTGCCCTTCCACTTAACTTTCTATTAATGTGCTTTGATACAGAACTTTGAGAACATCCAACTTCTTTTGCAATTTCCTTTTGAGGCTTTCCCTCTTTGTGGAGGGTGTCAATGATGCTTTTCTGCACAACTGTTTGGTCAGCAGTCTTCCCCATGATTGTGAATTCTAATGATCCAGACTGAGAGACCATTTAAAGGCTCAGGAACCCTTTGCAGGTGTTTTGGAATAATTTGCTGCCTACATTGAGCGTACAATATTGAACCTTTTCACATTATTCTAATTTAGTGAGATTTTGATTTGGGGTTTTCATAAGCTGTAAGCCATAATCAACAAAATTAAAACAAATAAAGGCTTGAACTATCTCACTTTGCATGTAATGAGTCTATATAATATATTAGTCTCACAGGGAGAGAAACATCAGGAGGGAGTCCAGTGCAGTCAATGAGACAGAGAGGGAAAAGGAGAGATAAAAGGTTAGATCCAGACCTGAGTTGTTTTTATGTTCGTTGGCGTAGCATATTTACACTATCGTAAGTACTATGCACTCTCCTAGGCACTCCCCTCGCTCGTATGTAATTTACTTGATTTACTGTTAGGAGCCGCCAGCTTCCCTGCCTGGCCGTTACTTACCTTCCTCCTGGCGTCCGTCCCCGCTCGCCGTCTATTGCGCAGCCCGGGTCCTCTGCTCCACAGGTCTCGTCGGCGTGTGTCGGCTGTGCACGCACGCTGCTGCATCTCCCTGAGGGCGCGTGTCTTCCTTGTGGTTTTTGTAAACAGACTCTTCTGCGCCCTCTAGCGCCCGGCCAATCATATTGCCACAGTTCAGCCAATCACGGTTTCTCATAGTCTATTTAAACCTGTTCTTTCTTTAGTTCCCTGCCGGTTATAGACTCTGCCTGTCAGAACTGTGACCTGCTACACTTGTGTGCCTAGTGCCTTGCCTCTGTGCTTGCCTAGTGAAATTGATTGTTGCTAGCCCTCTTGCCCTGCCATTGTACCTTGCCTACCCAGTTCCTAGTGTGTTTCTTCCTCCTTATCGTGTACTTATCTGCCCTGTTATCCATTACTTACCTGGTCGCTTGTGCTTGTATCTCCTCTGAGACTCTGTGTGTCTGCTGTGAGTTAGCCCTAGTCCGTCAAGTCTTGTCCCGTGATCCGCTTCCGTCCTCTGTACCTTGTTTCTTGTTTTTTGTTTGTTTGTCTCCGGTAGGTACCTACCTACCGGTTCTGCTCCTTCTTAGTCGTTGTTCTTGTCCTCTGACGGTTTACTGTGGGGTGTCTTTACTTCCTTTTCCGACGAGTCCAAGTTCAACGGGGGACGACCATGCCGCCAGGGGCCACGCAGTCCATCCCCACCATTAGGGGCTCTGGTGAAAACCACCTGGTTGGTAAGACTCCGGACCACAGAAGTTTGCTCGTTTCACCTCTGTGAGATCTTCTTAGGGATCACTCCGGTTCCTAACAGGTAAACCCAGAGTGTCCCTCCTGGACCACTCTGGTTCCTTTGGGGTAAGCCGGGAGTATTCATAACATTTACGTTGCCAAACCCTACCTTAATTTTTCCAAGCGTAAGTACAGACATACGTAATGGATTGATGTAACGGCATAACCCAGCCCATACTGTACGATTTAAATGCCTCCCTCCGCCTACAAAGCATATTTCTGGGTGTTGTATGGATGACACGCCCTTTCATTTGTATTTATGCTGAAGTTATGTACAATCACAGTTACGTTGCGTTACATCTGCCGCACTTATGACAGAGTTTCTGGCACGTAATGGCAAGTTTTATTGCATTTCTTTATTGGTATTGCAAAAACGTACAAGGAACAAACAAATACAACATACAAAAAACTAAACAAACCCTTTGTCCTGTCCCCATCTCAATAAGCTCCATTTGGTTAGGGTCCCATAAGGGGGCCAATATATTCACCAGAGTATAAAATAGGTTAATAAGTAGTATGAACATGACATCGGTGGTAAGTTCGGCGATAATACAATGATTTGAACAGAGTAGTAACTGCATCATATAAACATATAACAATATAAATTACAAAAATACAATAAACCTCATGAGAGTCATTATAATATGTTGTACTCTACTTATAGAGTTATAATTATAAGAAAAGCGGTGCGAAGCCGGTCAATTTATAGGAGATTACAAGCTCTTAAGCATAAGAGGAGAGCATCATTAGCGCATACTTACAAAAAATTGAACAATAATAAATAAATGTGAAGAGGGTTCTAAACTGATCAAATTCCCACCTGAGAGAAGAAAAATGGAGGATACAAGAGGGGTAGATATATACGAAACAGAATTGACCATATAGACTCATCATGGGCCTGATCCAGACCTACGCTGGTGTGCGTAGCGTAGCGTATTATCGCCGAACTTACCACCGATGCACGGCAATAGGTACTCCCCTTGCTCGTGCCTAGTTTAGCATCCATACACTCGGCAAACCCTACCCTAACTTTTGTGTTCGTTCCCGTGGCCGTCCGTACATTCATTGCGTATAAATGACGCTTGGCACGCCCATACTGTACAATTTAAATGGCTCCCCTGCCTACATTCCTTAACTCCAGCGTCCGTACTAACTTCGTACTATAAACACGCCCCATCGTCGGAAAAAACACAAACACTACGGACGTCAGAATCGCCGCTATGAAAAGGTCTTTGGTACGACCAGATGTTGTCACTATGCGCATGCGCAGTGCGTTTTTACTGCTGTTTTTACGCTTATGAGCATAGGTCTGGATCAGGCCCCATGAGCTTCTGCATGCAAAATGAGAATGGGCGAGTCTAGCCAGGGGGGCCATATCTTATAGAAGCAATCCAGAGACCTATGCTTAGTGTGGACAAACCTCTTATGATTTAAAGTTGTATTGACAAGCAAGGATGGCACTATGCGGTAATTGGGGGTATGCAGTGTAGGGTGGTGCCAGGCTGGACAGGCACCAATCCTCCTGCTCCCCCCGCTCCACAGCGCCAGTTTAATTCCTTAAATGAAGGCCGCTGTTAAACATTGTATGGCGCTCTCACCAAGAGCCCCTTACGATGTGTTTAACAGCAGTGCTCATTCTCTGCAGCGCCTTCAGCCCTCCTCCTGTGTGAAGCTGAATGATGCTGACGTGACCTAAAGTCACATCAGCGTCATTCACTTCAGAGCCCACCGCAGAGGAGAGAAAACTGAAGAAGGGAAGACTCCAAAGGTAAGTGTATTATAGGAGTCAAAAGGGAAATATTGGGTCTGGAGACACGATGGGGAATACTGGGGGGAAGGAGACACATAAAGGTGATACTGGGGGACTGAAGGCACATGATTGAAAATACTGGGGGCTGGAGACATATGATAAAATATGATAGAAAATACTAGGGAAGAGTGTCTCTGGGTAGTGTAATCCACTAGGGCAGAAGGCAGAAGGATTTGCTACTCAATTGGGCACCCTAGAGGACGTGTATGAAATACTTGATAAGCAGCATATATGTGCCTCTAATTTAATATCTGGGTATATGTAGGGATTCTTCTATCAATCAAAGAGACCCAGAGAGCCAGGAGAGTGCCGAATACAGGCACACTGTCTTTCAAAATGGTGCCAGGGTGCTTTTCACACTAAAAGAGCGCTATGGCGGCAGGGGGGACCAGGAGCTTGGGCTGTAACCAATCTAAACAGAACCTCAAGCCACCAGAGATCCGCAGGAGAGGAGAGATGAATCACACTGCCTGTGCCCTTTTAAGCCCCGGCACATTTACACCGCGCACCCACCAAAGCAGAGGAGTCTCAACCTCCCCCGTCTCAGCCACAAGGACACAGGAGAATGTCGGAACTTCACAGATGCCACCTGGAAACAGGTGTGCTCAGCAGCCCTTAACCATAGGGAAATGCAGAGTTGCCAGCACAAAAACAGGATAAAAGCAAGATGGAAATCGGAAGCTGAGGAGAAAAACTTCTCACTCCATCCTATAGCATGCTCTGCTCCTGAAATGGTTCTTTTAGAAGGAGCTAATTTCGAAAAGACAGTTTAGATTTTTTTATAGAATGGGTAAGTATGCTGATGGACATACTTACCAATTCTTCTTTCGGAAACAGTGCCGCAGAACCCGCTGCACCGACTAGAGAGGTGAGTATCACTCTCTGGGGAGTCTTAGGGTTAGGCTGTAGGGATGGGAGTCTTAGGGCCTGATCCAGACCTATGCTTAAAAGCCGTTCTGCAGATATTGCCCGGCGTTGCTACGGAGACATAGCTTCAGCGTAGTAACGCTGGAGGGGGCGTCCCTCAGCGTTACTACGCTGAGGTTAGTGCAGGTAGGCGGGGAGAGGGAGGGTAATGAGGCTGGGAGGACGGCATTATCATTCTTACGCTGCCGTCCCAGTGTATTTACACTCCCTTTTGCCAGCTGAAGTTAGGGTAGCCTTCAGCCGGCATAAGGGAGTGTAACTACGCTGGGGGCAGGTGGAGTGTCAGGGAGAGTCCCACGATGTAACGCTGAGCGTTAGTACAGTCAGCACTACATCGTAGGTCTGGATCAGGCCCTTAGGGTCAGACTGTTGAGAAGGGAGTCTTAGGGTTAGGCTGCGATGAGTGGAGACTTTGGGTTAGGCTGCGGGGAAGGGAGTTTTAGGATTAGGCTGTGGGAGGTGAGGGCTACGGTTAGGGTAATGGAAAGGGAGGATTATGGTAGCGGAAGGGGAGGGTTAGGGTAAGGATTAGGATAAGGTTTAGCGTAGATCAATAATTACCATTCAGCTAATAGTCTTCGTTCCTGGGAAGATTGATTGCTTATCCTCTTTGAGGCAGAAGAAATCGATTTGTGAATCTCTTCTAAATTGAGTGGTATGAAACAGTCCTTTCGAAACAGGGCTGTTTGTACCAGTGACCCACACCCAAAGATTTTATACTGGAGAATGGGACTACTAAAGTGAAAAATTATAGGGTGTGTAAGACAAAAGTATAAGAATATGTAGCACAGCATACATTGCAGTATTTATATCAATACTACAGAACAAAGTGTATGTAAAGGAAGATTCAAAGTACACACCCTTTTGGCAATATTACTACTGAGCTCAACGGGGTACAAATTGAGAGCAAAGAGATACAGGTATCACCATTTCTAAATCTGTATCGATGTCTACAACTAGAAACAGACTTGCCCCACTAGCAATTTGCCAGAAAATGTCATCCAAACCATGCTAAATAAAGTAGTTATTTAATGTTTACATATTAATCTTAATAAAATAATAAATTATTTAAAAATGATTAAAACATGGTAGTAATGGTCCGTATTCACAGAAGAATTGAGAAATGAGATGCATAGTCGCTCATTTACGCAATCTACGTACCATTTAGGTAAAAGATTGACTCTGTGCAGTCTTTAAAGGTCTTTAAAGTAGTTTAGGCAGAAGGAGGCGCACTAATGTCGCCTCGGGGAGGTGTTAGTTAGAAGTGAGAGGAGGAAGGAATTTAGATTGGCCAGGGAGGGCAGGGGGAGGGTTTCTCTGTGCGTATCTTACTTCTTAAGAAGGAAAATACACAATGTTACTTAAGGAAGCCCTGTGTGCCCAAAGGTTCATTAAATGGGGGCGGGTTGAGGGACAGGAAGGGTGACTTAGGTGCGGATAAGGCCGCACCTAACTCATTCTCACCTGTGAATCTGATCCAATATTATCAGTGAAATATGTTAATAACAGAGAAGAAAAGAACAACGTCCGTGAGTGAATTTATGCTAGCCGCTAGCGTAAATTCACACATTAGTACTTACTGCCCATGCGCACGGCAGATGTTCGCGACGTAAGACATAGCGTAAGGGGCAGTCACGTATTTGTAGCGTATCAACTTACGATGGGGCGTGCCAGCCATATACGCCAATAGTATTTACGCTTCGAAGGCGGGGTGAACCATTTAAAACGTATGGGCATGCTTAGTAGTGTAGCTACGTGTGTGAAGTCCGTCCGTTAGAGGTTACGCAGCGTAAAGTTAAGGTAGGGTATGGAAAGCATAAGGCACCTAAAATACGTACATGAGAGGGTGCCAAGGGGAGTGCAGCGAAGGTACGCTAGCGCAAGACTGCAGCGTAGTAAAAGCGTAGCTCTGGATCTGGCCCAAAGAGGCTGATCCAGGGCTGCACTTCCACCTAATTTCTATGTGGACGCACAGCAGGATTTTTCTCTGCACGTGAGCAGAATGGAAATGAGCATAGGAAGTCGGATGCTAACAGTGGCGGACGTCCCGGAAACAATGGAAACGCTGAGCTCAGGGTTCCAGACCAAAAGTGGGCACTTCTCCATTGTCTCCTCCAGCAGTCTTATGTCCAGTGTCCCCGCTTGTGTCACCAGTGTTATTCTCTGTGTCCTCCGCATAAGACAGGGCAGCTGGGCTTAAGAGGGAGGTTTTACACAGACCTCTTCTCTCCACTGAGTCCGCTCCCTCCTCCCTCACATAAACTGACCGATGTGACGTCATTACGTCACCAAAAGTTTGCCTCCGGACGCCTGGCCAGAACTTATGCCAAAGGATGCTACACTATCCATCCATTTGTGTTGGCTTCTGTGTGCTCTGCGCTAGTGAAACAGGGTGTGCCACTATATATAAATGAGAAAGTGGGTAGTTTAGTACTGCTGTTACCACAACAGCAGGCTGGATTCCCTGTACTACTACCTACATTTTTGCACCAACTCAGAGCTGATGTTAGTGGAAAATGGATAAATGTCCCTATTTTTAGGTTAGAAACATTTTGGAAACACATTTCTGTTCATACATTACACGATAGTGACTTTTTCAATTTTTTTGCTTCAAATTTTTTCATTACAAATATTGGTGCTTGACAAGTAAAGTGTATATGCTAAACCATGAGAGATACTGAAGACTGCTGATACTGGGAGAGATTCTGGGAATTGCTAGCTGGAAATAACATTTGTATATCTGCACTTCTTAATTAATATATATAATGTACATTAAGCACCCAATTTAGTGTTGGTCATGGAGTGGGCCATAGGCATATCTATAATGGGTGCAGGGTGTTCCGTGCACATGGGCCCCTCAAAACAGGGGGCCCTATGGCATTCATACTGCACCTAATAAGCATATCAGGGTTGGCAGGAGAAGGGGGGCCCATTTGGCATCTATTTCTTCCTTCCAAGATCTCCTGGAGGAAAGAAATAGATGCCAAACGAGAACCTCTTCCCCTGCGGTGGGACTGTTCCGATTTGTGGACTGAAAAAGGGGCAGGGCTTAAAACGACCCATTAGGTCCCATCCCTTTTGAGGTCCCGCCCCATTTGAGGTCCGCGAATCGGGACAGTCTTGTCTCAGGGTAAGGTGGGGGGAACATGTACAAATCCTGCACAAGGGCCCCTCACTTCTTAAAACACCCCTGGAATGGGCATTATTACATCACATGCTCTAATCACATGATGTTGTTTAAACTCGGGACACTCACTACTTGCTGCCATTTGGTCTTTTATAAAGAGAGAGAAAGCAGCACAATTTGTTGGATCTTAAAAAGCAATATTCTTTGAATTATCACGCAGTACATGACTAGAGAAAGTGTGAGGAACTTTCCTTGTATCTAGATTAGTCATTTTTGTGCATACTGTATGAAAAAGATGAAGTGGAACGTTTCCTATTGCCAGCATTGGGTCTGTTACCAAGGGTAGTGTGCATCATGGAATGTTTGAGAAAAAGGCAAATATATTGCAAAGTATAAATATATATGTGACTTTCCCTTAGAAGTGAAAGAAACTGTGGATGATACCAAACAGGAAAAAGTAAGATAGAGAACAAAAAATAACCATAAATAACCCAAAATATTGTGAAATCAAGAATTGGAATAGTACCTTCTGAGTATGAGGAAAAAAAGGAGTTTGTATTTTTTATCATTATAATTTTATGTGTTACCTACAAATGTAAAATAAAACTGAATTTTACAATAATTGTTTATATACTTCTGTCATTTTGGAGATTCTTTCCTTTTGTAACCATCTTATAGGAGATATTGCAGGCTTATATAATACTAGTCAAAGGCCCGTCAAAAATACGGGAAAAAATATCCCCATTCATGTGATTCAAGCCCCCCCAGTATCCTCCATCATGTGTCTCCAGACCACCATTATTCCCATCATGTCTCTCCAGCTCATAGTATCCCCCATCATGTCTCTCCAGCCCCCCAGTATCCCCCATCATGTGCCCCAAGTCCCCAGTATTTCCCATCATATACCTCC
>WWET01010900.1:2956-16307 GCA_011038615.1 Limnodynastes dumerilii
GAGGGGGGCCTGCAATATATTATTAAAATTAGGGGGAGGGGGCTGCAATATATGATTAAAACTAGGGAGGGGGTATGACCAGGTACAAGAGGGAGAGGGGGATACTAGAGAGGGGGTGTAACCTGGTGAAGGAGGGAGAGGGGGATATGATAGAGGGGGTGTAACCTGGTGAAGGAGGGTTACATGATGGGTTATAGGAAGGAAATATTCCTCACAGAAAGAGAAGTATTGGAAGAGGAGGACTGTGTTCACACTGGATAGTAGCAGGTATAGAGCAAATATTACTTCAATGAAAGGATAAGTGTGATAGCCTCCTATTACAGTGTGTGGTGGCTAATACATTACATTACAGCAATTTAATAATAATAAGCATACATAAGATGAAGATAATGATATCCTAAATTCTAAAAATGAAATATTGGAAAAGCACTATATATTATATGATGGTACTATATAACATGATGGTAAAATGTACATGATGGTACTATATTATATGATGGTACTATATGACACAATGGTACTATATAATATGATGGTACTATATAATATGATGATACTAATGGTACTGATGGTACTATATAATATGATGGTACAATGTACATGATGCTACTATATTATACGATGGCACTATATTATACGATGGTACTATATAACACAATGGTAGTAATGGTACTGATGGTACTATAGATATAAATAAATAAATATGGGTGAAATAGTGTCAGAGGTCATCCTTGGTTAAATAATAATAGTGGACCGGATTCATATTACGTGCTTTGGTAAGTTACGTGCCTATTTCCAAGTGGTGCATCAATGCGCACATGTAGTAAATATTTTCCGCTATCTATATATTATTTAGTTACGTAGATTGCATACATGCGGTCTTAAAATAACTCATGTATGCAATCTACGTAACGAAACGCTAAGTAGATAGCGTAAAATATTTACTACGCATGTGCATTAGTGCACCACTTAGAAAGAGGCACGTAACTTACAAATACACATAGTTGTAAATCCGGTCCAGTAACATGAATAATGGTCAGACTGGATAGTCCAATGCCTCTTCTCAGGCAGCAGTGATATGTTAAGTAAACTTGCAGGGACAATCTGGAGTACAGGGGGCTCTTCATATCAGTTCTTATCTCCTCACCCATGTTGCTTGTCTTGTATTGAACATTGTCTGTGATGACACAGAGCCATAGAATTTGAGGCAGAATTTCACAAAAATATGGCCGAGTGCAGGGAGTAATTTTACAACAATCTTCTGAGCAAAATATTCAAAATGCACCCATAAGACACAATGCATTCCATAAATATAACATACAGAAAGTGATTAGAAAACTTATATTTCTGAGAAGGCATTGCTCTAAATACAGGGTATATTCCTGAGAAGGCAATGCTCTAAATACAGGGTATATTTCTGAGAAGGCAATGCTCTAAATACAGGGTATATTTCTAAGAAGGCAATGCTCTAAATACAGGTATATTTCTGAGAAGGCAATGCTCTAAATACAGGTATATTTCTGAAATGACAATTAATCATATATTTGTTATAACTGATAACTCTGAATACTGTATAAAACTTGCAGCCATCCTATAACTGTTTCATTCATTATAAAATGTCCTCTTATGAAATTGTGAGACACCAAGCAATTAGTGGGGATAAGTCCAAAAGTGATCATTCCACTGTGAGCTTTGGCGACTGGTTGCCAGTATTGCCTAATTCTTTAAGGTCTTCTACCAATTGTTTTTCTGAATAAGTTGGCCTTTTTTATGTATATAAATAAATAAAAAGTTGAATATTTTTTGTTATTTATTTCACACAGACTGATTAAATTTTCCCAATAATCACACCAAATAAAGAAATAATTCTTAGGGAAAATTGCATTCATAGGACAGAAATGTGGAATCCTACCTGACCTTCTCCAGCCCCAGGCAACCTTGGAGGATGCAAAGGTGTTTCACCAGGCAGAATATATAGAGCCAATAAGCCAAGGGAAGATCTTTTTATGAGGTTCTCATCTGTGGATTTTACAAGAGAAATGTGACACCGAATTATATGCAAATGCTTGTCGTATATTCTGATATTTTCCTGTTGCCAACAATAATTAACACCTCAGTTCTGTGTAACACATAGAGGTAATTATACATGCTCCGGCCAATCAGATCATAGGAGCATGTTACATGCAGTACATATTAGGTGAAGGTGTTTGGGGTACACATACACTGAAGTTATATGGGTCAGGTGAGGTCCTAGAAGCTGCTCAGGCCAGACCTGGGATGGGACTATTTGTACAAGTACCTGTTTTATTTGTTTGTGTGTCTGGATTTTTGGAACACCTTATACCAGGCACTGGCTGCAATTTAGGTGTAACAGAAGGACTGAACACACGTGAAAACGCAATTTACTGTCCAACAACTTGCAGGATCCAAAGACACCGGAGATTAGGGTACACTATGTACTGTGCCCCGTACACTATGTGCTGTGCCCCGTACACTATGTGCTGTGCCCCGTACACTATGTGCAGTGCCCCGTACACTACGTGCTGTGCCACGTACACTATGTGCAGTGCCCCGTACACTATGTGCTGTGCCCCGTACACTATGTGCTGTGCCACGTACACTATGTGCTGTGCCACGTACACTATGTGCAGTGCCCCGTACACTATGTGCTGTGCCCGGTGCACTATGTGCTGTGCCCCGTACACTATGTCCTGTGCCCCGTACACTATGGGCCTGATCCAGACCTACGATGTAGCGTTGAGCGTGCTAACGCTCAGCGTTACATCATGGGACTCCCCCTGACACTCCCCCTTCCCTATCGTATTTACACTCGCTTACACCGGCTGAAGGCTATCTTAACTTCAGCCAGCATAAGGGAGTGTAAATATGCTGGGATGGCGGCGTTAGTACGATAACGCCACCCTCCCAGCCTCATTACCCTCCCTCCCCCCGCCTCATTGCACTAACCTCAGCGTAGTAACGCTGGGGGACACCCGTTACTACGCTGGTGCTACACTAACTAAGGCGGGCGTAGCTCTGAATCAGCCTCTATGTGCTGAAGCCCAGTACACTACATGCTGTGCCCCGTACACTACGTGCTGTGCCCCGTACACTATGTGCTGTGCCACGTACACTATGTGCTGTGCCATGTACACTATGTGCTGTGCCCCGTACACTATGCTCTGTGCCACATTCACAATGTGCTGTGCCCTGTACACCATGTGCTGTGCCCCCTACACTATGCTCTGTGCCACGTACACTATGTGCTGTACCACGTACACTATGTGCTGTGCCCCGTACACTATGTGCTGTGCCACCGTACACTATGTGCTGTGCCCCGTACACTATGTGCTGTGCCACCGTGCCCTATGTGCTGTACCCTAGACGCTATGTGCTGTGCCCCATACACTATGTGCTGTGCCTCCATACACTATGTGCTGTGCCCCTGTACAGTATGTGCTGTGCCCCATACACTATGTGCCGTGCCCCGTACACTATGTGCTGTGCCACGTACACTATGTGTTTTTTCACTGTACACTATGTGCTGTGCCCCATACACCATGTGCTGTGCCACGTACACTATGTGCTGTGCCACGTACATTATGTTCTGTGCCCCCCATGCCCACAAACACTATGTGCTGTGCCCTATACACTATGTGCTGTGCCTTGTACACCATGTGCTGTGCATTCATGCACTATGTGCTGTGCCCCCGTACATTTTATGCTATTCCACCGTGCCCTATGTGCTGTGCCCCGTGCACTATGTGCTGTGCCACTGTATACTATGTGCTGTGCCCCGTACACTATGTGCTGTGCCACCGTACACTATGTGCTGTGCCCCTGAACAGAATGTGTTGTGCCCTGTACACAATGTGCTGTGCATCCATGCACTATGTGCTGTGCCCCCATACACTATGTGCTATGCCACCGTGCCCTGTATGCTATGTGCTGTGCCCCGTACACTATGTGCTGTGCCCCCGTAAACTATGTGCTATGTCACCGTGCCCTATGTGCTGTGCCCTATATGCTATGTGCTGTGCCCCCGTACACTGTGTGATCTGCCACCATACACTATGTGCTCTGCTACCATACACAATGTGCTGTGCCCTATACACCATGGGTCGGATCCTGGCCTATGCACGCCTTATAGGCGCACAAGGTTATTACAGCTATCCTCATAGTGGGGAATGCGCGCCACATACACTCCCCGCTCTCGGTTTTAAATCCTACCTTAAGTTTTACGATCACGTGTGCAGCCTTACGCACGCATACCTGATCATAACGGGGCTTCCCCCACCCCTAACCCTATTTTACCAGAGAGGTGACCATTGTAGCTTAGAATCTGCCCCTATTTGCTGAAAACTGACATTAGTAGAACAATAACATTGTATCAAAGAAACATTTAGAAATTGTAAACATGCCACACAAAAAATCACCAAATAAAAATAATAATAGAAACATAATTAATTAAATAAAAGACTTTGATGAATTACTTTTGGATTAAAGCACTATTTTATACATGTCATTAATGTTTATTTAAGAGGAATCACTTGCACTATTGAAGGAAAGAGTACATTTTTCCCGTGCTGTGGGGTATAATTGCTGTCCTTAAACATGACCCCTGGCAGGTGCAAATTATCACAAATGTTTTTAAGGCTGTGTTCAGATCTGGATTGGGTCGGTCCAGGCCGCTCTTTGACTCATTAAGTGCCTCCACCCCTTCTCCGACCATGACGCAAGCGGACCCTGACTCACTGGGCCGTATCCAGACTTAAAAGCCGATCTGCGCATGCGCCGGGCAGATGTCGCCCGGCGTAGCTACGGAAACACCCGATCGTGGATCGGCGTCCGTAGCAGCAGCAGCGTAGTAACGCTGGAGGGGGCGTTCCCATCTGTTACTACGCTGCAGTTAGTGCAGGTAGGCGGGGGGAAGGAGGGTAATAAGGCTGGGAGGGCGGCATTAGCGTATCAACGCTGCCGTCCCAGTGTATTAACACTCGCTTACACCGGCTGAAGTTAGGGTGCTGGGGCAAGGGGGAGTGTCGGGGGAGTGAAGCGATGGTACGCTGAGCGTTAGCAAGCTCAGTATACCATCGCAGCTCTGGATAAGGTCCACTGACACTAGGCTCTGTATTGGCAGCAATGAGCTTTACAATAGCATGCGGAGATACCCTACATTAACTGGTGACACCTCAGGATCAGCCTCTCCATGTCTAAGCAGAGGGGTCTAATGCTCAACGACCTACTGCATTAACATATTATACTTCAAACTAAATACATAGTTAAGGATTGTTCTAAAGCCACTGGGAGATCTTTACAAGGTAAAGTCTCAAGAACCTGAAACTTTAAAGTGTCAAAGTCCAGTTTAAGTGTCAAATGAAAAGACAATTCAGCGAAATAACATTTATGAGTTTTATTTCAGTAACTGGACCAGAGGCTTTTGTTGTATAACACCCAAGGCTTCGGATTTAGAGCCAATTACTCGGGGACCTAAGACACAGCTGATTGGGTCAAGAAAGTTGAGAAATTTGGCAAAGGTATGAAGACACGCGGTAAGGGTCATAAAATGCCTGCAAATAGCAATTACATTTACTGGTGCCACATGAACACCTTCTATGTTAGGATTAGCAGGCTGCCAAATGTTTGGTGGTTTTCCATTTTTAAACATGGACCTTTATTGTCATCTACATTCACATAAGCCTGAAGCCCCATAACCACGGTCCAATCAGTCATAAGAAACAACCATCAAGTTGTGTGTACAGGTGAGATTCCTTGTTATAGCATATCCTTCCTGTACATTACTTTGGACATGCTGTACATCCAATGCAATATAATGGCATGATGTCTCTTTTATTTTCTTCACCCGGTTTATGTTACAATATATTCTCCAGTATGTATTGGTATACGGGTAACCGTATACCAGGGCGCGTGGTCTAACTGCGGCCATGTATTCACTAAAGCCCCTGATGGTGGGGATGGGCTTGTGACGCTGGCACCCAGCAGGTTGCGGCTCCCATTGGTGGTCTCTGGAGGTAACCTCATTGCTTTCAGAACTCAGAACTGGAACCCACACTCACCACAAACAGACAATGATACAGATAGACAGGAGACTAACAACAACAGAGCCCTATTGACAAGTGATACACACAGAGGGCAACAATAGCAATAGAGAGAGTCAGATAGTAAGACTTTGGAATGCAGCAACACACTGAGAGTGCAGCTATACAGAAAGATAAAGTCAGATGGTAAGACTCTGAAATACAACCCTCAAGAGTGAGATGGAACACAAATAAAACACTAAGTGAAAGTCCGAGATGGAAAACACACAACTGTACCTGGAGAGTAAGAGTAAACACTGAGACACTGAGGCCCTGAGCGGCAAGCTCATGCAACCATACTACACACACTGCACATACCAGGAAACAGACAGACAGGGGCAGACAAACAGAGGTCCGGGCAGAGGCTAGGAAGGCAGGTAGAAAGGTAACTAGAAGGAGAACAGGAGGAGAACTGAGGATAACAACAAACAGAGATCCAAATGCACAAGGCACACACTAGCAAGGGAGCAGGCAAGACACAGGAGGCCAAACACTACAACCGGCAATGTAGGACCACCACATTGCATATCTCTCCTCGGAGTGTCGGCTCAGTATCTGGTTAAAGTATACATTTTGGTGTTACCTTTAGTGCTTACATTGAAACTTTGAGTGTAATAGTTCAAGTGGTGAAGGCAGATCAGATTAGCAGTAAGTATTGTGTGATGCAACATCCCCACATTGGACAAAGTAAAGGAGGACTCCAATTACTGAAGGACAAAAATGGACCCATCCATCTCCCGATAATATATCATTTTGTGTCTCAGACAGTGGACAGAGAACAGCACTGATTTGCAGCAGCACCATGGAATTTTCCGGCACATTCAATGTAGGTGGTATTTACACATTAATTTCTTGGCTCCTTTAATTGTAAAGCAAATACATTGGCTTCAATACTCAAACATGATAGCAATTTATTGGGTCGTTCAATAAGAGATAATACAGCAGAATAGGTTTTTATTGTCTGTTATACATCATCTCACACCTTTATTTATCTCCAGATCTTAGCATTCAGCCCAGATCTCCTTGTAAAAAAGATCTGATAAGGTCAAGTTTACAAGAATGAATTTATCCTCGATGGAGGTATGGGGTCACTATGATTCAACACTTCTAGGAAGAGATATTTACAGTGTCATTAAATATAGATAATAAAATTCTTTATATTTCATGCATCAGAATGTCCTGGAATAGACAGATGCTCTTCTCACTGGATGATGGGATTGTTATAGGTGATAATCCTGTTTGTATGGTATATTTTCATATATTTTGTCCTTTCAGATCGTAAAAAAAAAAACCAATCATGGCAGCTGTCCGGCAATCAAGGCTGACAAGGGCTTAGGTCAGTATGCATTGTCCAAGTATTGTTTCCTACATACTTATTTCATTACATGTATGAGTATGCCCATATAACATTCTAAGCAGTAGGTTGTACAAATTGGTAAACTTCTAGTACAGTACAATAGGGGGATGGGTGCATGGAGCGCTTTAGTGAGGTGAATAAAAATATATTATGTGTACCACAATATGAAATATACACCTTAAATAGAAAATGAAAGTGCTAAGTGTTCAGGTTATAAATACAACCTATATTATAAATAAAATTATAAAAATATATATAAAGTAGTAAGCACCTTTTTCATACTGTATTGTTTGATTCTCTTCACTTGAGCAACGTTATAGAGTAAGTCCTATTTTGTATCATTAGGGATATTTATATTTTATAACCCAATTGTTTGTTAAAACTAGAAGTTTCAACTGGGGGGTTCATTAAGTACTGTAGCAGCCATCAGGGGCAGATTGGCCCTAGAAATATCACCTCTCAACTCTAATACTGTTTGCAACAGATGAAATATGACTCCCCTGAAATCAACATGGTTTAGCCCAGGAGTGACTTTAAGTTCTTATTTTAAGAAGATTCTTAAGTGTGAATCAGGTCCTTAGTACTTTCATTTTCTATTTAAGGTGTAGATTTCATATTGTGGTACACTTAATATATTTTAATTCACCTCACTACAACGCCCCCTTGCACCCACCCCCTATTGTACTGTGTTAGAATTTTTGGAGGGTTTTGGTGGACCCTCAGTGGTGATTGTGGCAGCTTATTTTAGATAGAACTTAGAACTTAGAAAGTTCATCCCTTTTTCCACTATTCAAATTGGTAAACTTGTCTGAAGAGGTAAGTTTGAAGGGAGAGCTTGAAAGTTTAGAAAAGAAAGAGTAGAAGATAGTCTTAATAGATGAGGAACATTATTCCAGAGAGTGGTTGCTGTAACCAGGAATTAGAGGATCTGGTTAGTGTAGAGGAGAGATGTGTGTCCTGTAGAGGAGAGCTGTACATAACAAATGTATTTGGGTTCATTAAGTACTGTAGCAGCCATCAGGGACAGATTGGCCCTAGACCTTATTGGGAATTTAATAAGGATAGTCATGGCTTTTTGAAACCTCCCAGAAACTAATTTCTGTTTGCCAAGAGATCAATTGGAAGATTTCTGTATTAGTGAATGATCACTACAATGCTCTAAGAATTGGATGGTGGTCACTATAATGCTCTCTGTATCAGGTGATTCTTAGAAGGTGTCTATATTGGGTTTTTGTTTGTGACTAGGATGCTCTCTGTCTTGGATGTTGATCATTAGGGTGCCCCCTGTATTAGTTGGTAGTCACACCTATGGATTCTGTTTTGGGTGGTGGCCACTAAAGTATTCTCTTTAATAGGTGTTGATCACAAATATACTCTCTGTATTGGGTGGCATCCCTGGATGGTCTTTGTATTTGGTGGTAGTGACTAGAATGCTCTATGTATTATATATAAGTCACACAATCTCTATATCTACACATCCATGCACACAACCCACAAATCATACCCCTCACATGGATGGACTTCCAACAACAGTAACCTTATATAGGTTCTTCAAATTGTGCAAACTTTAGATAGTGGCAGTTTAATATTTGAACATTTTGAAAGTTGTCAGAAGTCTGGATTCTGGACTGATTGCACAATCCCTTCCAACTGCACAAAAAAACAGAAAAGTCAGAAGTCCAGATACAGTCCATACTGTACATGATATCTTAATGTTCTATTACCTTAATGTTCTATTACCTCAATGTTCTATTATCTTAATGTTCTTTAACTTTAATTTTCTATTATCTTGATTTTCTTTATACAAATGTTTTATTATGTTAATATTCTTTATCCTAATATTCTTTATCAAAATGTTCTATTATCTTAATCTTCTTTTATCCTAATGCTCTATTATCTTAATGTCTTTTATCTTATTATTCTTTATTTTAATGTTCTTTTATCTAAATGTTCTATTATATTAATATTCTTTATATTAATGTCCTTTATTACAATGTTCTATTATCATCATGTTCTTTTATCATAATGCTCTATTATATTAATGTTCTTTTATATTAATATTCATTAAGATAATGTCTATTATCTTAATATTCTTTTTTCAATATTCTTTATCTGAATATTCTTTTATCTTAATGTTCTATTATCTTAATGTTCTTTTATGTTAATGTTCTATTATCTCAATTTTCTTTTATCTTAATGTTCTTTTATGTTAATGTTCTATTATCTTAATATTATTTTATCCTAATCTTCTATTATCATCATATTCTTTATCTTAATATTCTTTATCTTAATGTTATTTCATCTAAATGTTCTATTATCTTAATACTCTTTATCTTAATGTTTTTTATTATAAAAATGTTCTGTTATCTTAATGTTCTTTTATCTTAATATTCTTTTATCTTAATGTTCTTTATCAAAATTTCTATTATCTTAATTTTCTTTAATTATTATATTATATTATCTTAATATTCTTTATTTTAATGTTCTTTTATCTAAATGTTTTATTATCTTAATGTTCTTTTATCTTAATGTTCATTATCTTAATGTCCATTATTCTTTAGCTTAATATTCTTTATTAATTTATTCTTTATTTTAATATTCTATTATCTTACTGTTCTATTATCTTAATATTCTTTATCTTAATATTCTTCATCTTAATATTCTTTATCTTAATATATTTTATCTTAATGTTCTTTATCAAAATGTTCCATTATCTTAATGTTCTTTTATCCTAATGTTCTATTATCTTATTATTCTTTATCTTAATGTTTTTTTTTATCAAAATGTTATATTATCTTGATTGTTCTTTTATCTTACTGTTAAATTATCTTAATGTTCTTTATCAAAATGTTCTATTATCTTAATGTTCTTTTATTATTATATTCTATTATCTTAATATTCATTATCTTAAGGTCTATTCTCCTAATACTCTTCATCTTAATATTATTTATCTGAATATTCTTTATTTTAACATTCTATTATCTTAATGTTCTTTATCAAAATGTTCTTATTATATTATATTATCTTAATATTCTTTATTTTAATGTTCTTTTATCTAAATGTTTTATTATCTTAATGTTCTTTTATCTTAATATTAATTATCTTAAGGTCTATTCTCCTAATACTCCTCATCTTAATATTATTTATCTGAATATTCTTTATTTTTAACATAGTCTTTCTCTTAATGTTCTTTTATATAAATGTTCTATTATCATAATATCATAATATTCTTTATATTAATATCCTTTATTACAATGTTCTATTATCATCATGTTCTTTTATCCTAATGCTCTATTATTACTACTATGCCCGAACCAGAATTGGGCGTCCGTAGCAGCAGCGTCCGTAGCAGCAACTTACGTTGCAGTTAGTGTAGAAAGGCGGGGTGAGGTAGGGTACTAAGACTGGAACGCCGCCGTCCCAGCAGTTACACTGGGTTACGCTGGCTGAAGTTAGGGTAGCCTTCAGCTGGTGTAACCCAGTGTAAATACGATGTGTCAGGGGGAAGCTCAGCGCACCATCGTTAGTCTGGATCAGGCCCGAAGAGAGGATGAAGACTTCTTTGGATCAGTTTTCCAATAAGGTTTCTTCAGTCTGAAGGGTTCCAATCAGACTGACATTACCAGCATCTTATTCAAATCAACTAAAAAACATTTTTATCCAATAATTATATGTTTACCAAAGCTATTTTGGAGGTATAAGAGGTGCCTCTGGGTGAGTTGTCGCTCAGTGTAAAAACATATGTTATATGACCCAACATTGGGACTCTCATGGTTTGATCCAGAGATGAACACGGAACAGTGCTCATCAAGCATCCCGTACATCTCAGCACAAAGCACAGATGGGCAGCATGTGATCCAAGAGCACCCTCAACAGTAGCTCAGGATGACTATCCAAGTACAGCACATAGAGAGAGGCTCAGCTCAATGCCGCTTTGTGACCAAATACATTGTGTAAGTGCAGAATAGTGCACTGTAATATATGCTGGAAATAGTGGCTATGATTCAGTCGCTTCGCAAATGGACTAAACCTACATCCAAGAATGAACATTGCCAGAAACAAACATTTTCTACTTACACAATGCTCAGGCAGTGATTCCATGACTGTTGGGTAGGATGTCCCTCTGGGCACTGTGCACGATTGTTTTCTGCTTTCATGCTAATTATTTAACATGAAACATGAACATTTACCTTATGGCGCTATATAAAAATCTGTTAATAAATAAGGAAATAAATAAATGATACATTTTAAATCAAAATGTTAAACCAACGGAAGCATGTTGCTTTTATATATATATTCATTTAATTTTATTAAAACTATTTTATTAAAATTTGTATTATTCATGAAAATGTATATTGTCCTTTATCAGTTATCAGAGGGTGTGATACTGAACTCTGATTGTCACTATTGTGACATTTATATGATCGGCAACAGAATGCTGCCATTTATAACCACACTTGCACAAGGATCCAGAGATTACCAGGGCACACACTGGAGGGTTATCTGATGATAATGGTGCAGATCACACAATCATTTTCATATAGCTCTGATATTTTACCAGTGTCTACTGTCCCACAATGCTCCAGAAACCTCTGAAACTGCATGACATCTTGTGATTTTATTTTTGGGAGCACCATTATTTTTCATCAGCGATGTCCCGATGTCTGGAGACTTCAGTGTGTACTGACACACAATCTTCACTGCAACGACTCCCATTTATATTTCTGCATAGCGCAGCCTTGTGGGCAATTGTATAATTGCAGCAAAGGTTTATTTGAACAGTTTATTGAATCCACAGCAGACTAGAGAGCAGTGTTTACAGAGGTATTGTGCTGCAGGTCGTGGCTAGAATCGTTACTAAAGATTCAGCTTAACACTACATATCTGGATTGTTCTTAAGAGAACCGTAATTTGCAGGGTGTTGTACATTATTTTGATATTTAGAACAGTGACACAGTTAATGGCGGCTTTGAAATGAGGACAGTATGGTAATAATGAGTTTAAGGACCTGATTCGGAATTAAGAAGGAACTTGAAATTAAGGACCTGATTCACACTTAAGAATCTTCTTAAAATAAGAACTTAAAGTCACACCTGGGCTAAACCATGTTGATTGCAGGGTAGTCATATTTCATCTGTTGCAAACAGTACTAGTGTTGAGAGGTGATATTTCCCAGCCCAAGTCTAAATAACAGTGTAATAGTAAAGCTGGCCAGTATCTGTGTGCAGTAAGCAATTCAAAGATATATCCCTGCATGCAAAGAATACAATTAACTTTATTCCCCCAGAAATCAACATGGTTTTGCCCGGGTGTAACCTTCCTCTCTTAGGGCCGTATTCAGAGAACCGTCCGAGAAAATACGCAATTATTTACATGGACGCAGCAAGGCCACACCCCTGACACTCCCCTCACAAGGACGGGTTTTCTGTGACTTACGAGTGCCTCTACCTGCCTTATATTGACGTGGGAATTTCTGTGCTTCAAGTAGTTCCGTACGTGCGTATCTCACTAATCACGCCCACACCACGCCCACACTCCTTCATTAAAATGCCCCCCCGCCCATTTTTATATAAATTCTCACTTGTCTATTTTTACGTGGGGGAGATCTGTGCGTATTTACCCACGTGCGATTCACAAGTCCATCCGTGAGGCACTTCCGCATGTATAGTCTACGGGAACTATGTAAATAAAGTTACTATGTATGCACAGTTGAAACATACATAAAAATACACATGGAAATCGCAGGGAAAACGGTTTTCTGAATATGGCCCTTAATTTCAAGCTCCTCCTTAAGTCTGGATCCGACCCTTCATCTCTTACCAAATCCAGACTAACGCAAATGCAGCATCTTTGGGGATACGATATTGGATGCCCACGGGATCCACCCTTCTGAACG
>WWET01010901.1:0-17389 GCA_011038615.1 Limnodynastes dumerilii
CGCGGTGTCTTTACGTTCACATCTTAGGGATACAACGGATTTCCTTCAGATTCTTTCCACAGTTCAATGGCTTCCTTCCTTTTTACTGGTCACTTGTGATGTACAATCACTGTACACCAATATTCCACATCACAAGGGCTTAGAGGCAGTGGATTTTTTTTCTTTCTAAAGATTTATCACTATCACCTGCACATAAACAATTTATTTTACAGTCCATTGAATATATTCTTACTCACAATTTTTTTCTTTTCAAAAACACTCACTACCGCCAGACACATGGGACGGCGATGGGGACGAGGTTCGCCCCGAGCTTCGCCAACCTATACATGGGCCTCTTTGAGGAGGAGCATGTGTGGGGGCGGAGCACCGGCGGGCCTCGTCCTATATCGCCGTTACATAGATGACCTGTTTATGATTTGGGATGGAACGGAGGGTGAGGTGAGAGACTTTGTTGAGGGTTTAAACTCTAATTCTTTTAATTTGAGTTTTACTTTGGAGATACACCCAGTCACTATTAATTTTTTGGATATTACAGTGAAAATAGAAAATCAGTCCATAGTTACACAAACATATCACAAACCAGTTGATTGTAATAATTTTATTGATTTCACTAGCAATCATAAACACACTTGGCTTACCAACATCCCCAAGGGTCAGTTGCGCCGACTTAGGCGCAACTGTTTCACATTGGACGCATTTGTATCACAGGCAGAGGATCTGGTCAGAATTTTTCAAACAAGGTCCTACCCTGATCCTCTCCTTACTCAAGCTTTTCAGGATGTGGTGGCGATGGATAGATCCCCCTTACTTATACCCAGATGTAGATCTTCATCTACCTCCACTTCTAATGAGAAACAGGTTAAACAACTATTTCCGACCTTTGTTACCCGTTATAATTGTGCAGCAAGAAAAATCACAAATATTATTAAGAAAAACTACCAAACCTTATTATATGATCCAATTCTAAAATCCTGTTTGTCACCTTATACACAAGTAGTTTTCAAGAGGGCTAAAAACCTAGGGAATTATTTAGCGCCCAGTTTCTATAAACCACGTTCGGATCCAGTTTCTAAAAATAACAAAACATCTGTGTTGGAAAAATGGAATCTGCCCCAAATAGTGGGGTGCTTCAGGTGTGGGAGCAATAGGTGTCTCACATGTTCACATATTGTTCATAGAGCTAAAGAATTAAAGTCCTTTAAAACCCATTTATTATATCCCATCACTTCATTTATTAACTGCAACAGTTCTTATGTGGTTCATCTCTTGAACTGTAGCTGTGGTGTACAATATGTTGGACGTACCACTCGCCCCCTTAGGTTGAGATCTCTGGAGCACAGGCGGAATATCATCAACAAAAACCCTAAAAGCAGTGTGGCCACGCATTTCGCAAAATGTTGTGGATCTAACCCCGCTTGTTTTACCATCTTAGGGATTAAATCTGTGCCCTCCACGGCGAGGGGAGGTGACAGATTCCAACGCCTGTGCTCCAGAGAAGCGTATTGGATCCATCTGCTCCAAACGCTATATCCAGGGGGCATGAATGAGTGTGTGGATATGGATTTTTTATTTTATTATTGATTATCAATTGGTATATCTCTATTGTCACTGAGAGGTTTATATTTTATTTTCCCCCAGCTTATTAACCATGAGGAACTTATTATTTAACATGTCATGCACATTAATTTGTGTGTAGATATTTTGTTTTTGTTTTGTATATAATATGATTGGTGACTGGGGTACCTCTACTGATGCTCTATGTGGGTTTTCTCATTTGTGCAATCTATTTTATAAATATTCTGCATATGTGCTGACTTTTGTACCTCTTTCTCAAGGAAATTAAGTTTAAGTCCTTTAGATAGCATTCCGATATGATATCTCAGATACATTATGAATAGGTCTCTTAACATTGTTCATATCAGGTCTTATAAAGCTATATTTGATCAATTCTATTTTATTTCATTTCCTTATTTTTAAATTATTTTTCTTTTTTTAAATTCTGTAAAAAATTGTATTTTATTTAATTATATATTTTTTTCTTGGTTTGTTTTTTCTTAATTAATTTCTTCTTAATTCATTTCTTCATAAAAAACTATAAAAAATTCTAAAATATGTATGTCACTTTTAGATACTGATACATTTATTGTATGCATTCATTATATATATAACATTTAAACCATAATTTTTGGTATGTGTATATAGGAATCTCGACAGGCTTTACTAACTAATTAGACCACCTGTTTTAACTAATTGAAAGGTATAAAACAGGCTCCCTGAGAGCAACTAACAATCCCTTCTGATGAAATTGTCAGCCTAAGGACAAAGAAACGCGTCAAGGGGCAGCATTTGATGTGGTTAATACTTTGCACAATTTGCTGAACTGAACTTGAAAGCACCTGCACTTTGTTGCTCTTTAGGATCCGCTGTAAAACTATCCTTTAGGAACATTTGTATCAGCATATACTGAGCTCATTTCCACACTACGGAGGAGGAATTATTCAGCCTGTAGTCTGTCCAGGAGGTCTGATCAACCCCCTTGGTTAGATTACTTTGGCTGTTTCTGCCGTCATCACGCTGTACAGTATAGTCCGCGTGCTATTGGGAGAACCACGTCTGCCAATTCCCGTTTGACACGGGTAACATCAATTAGCTTGCATTCTGGTTCACGATACCGCTGTGCCAACTACCTGACGGTCTGATATCTGAACTTGCACTTCGGCCAGCGATACCATACTTCTAATCATCCGACGGCTTCATACCCAAGGGACACGTGAGTTCTTTTAGTGCAAGTGACGGCATTGTTTATTATTACGCTTCTCCCTCCCTGCATGTTTAAACACATTGAGCCGTAGTTCCTATAAGCTCTAACTGCAGAGACTTTATGGATTTTATATGCCCATATCAACGGCCTTGTCATCTTTAGAGGCTATCTCCTGTCTCCAGCGGTCCTAGCAAAGTGTCTTTGAGTGAAGACATAAGATACATTTGTCTCCATTCATAATTAGCAATCTAATTACTGTGCATTTGTTATTATTACCACTCTGCTGCATTACATTATATTGTTTTATTATTTGAGTTTTCATAATTGTGTTTTTGGGTTTTAATAAATATATTTTGTATTTTAAGTATACCTGTCGAGTACCTAGTGTTATTTTCTAGCGCATCACCCTTCTTTTTCTTTTATATATCTCTTTTCCACAGATTGGCAGTTACTGTGTGGGTGATAGCGCTCTGAACACAACTTTTTCTTTATAATTTTTTTTTCACACCAGCCCATCAAGCTCGAGTTAGATTCCTTTTCTCTATAGCTAGTCATTTTGTTTTTATTGGATTACAACAATACAGATAACATTGTGTAACAACTTATAATGGAATGCATATGTAGAAGTCATGAAACACAAAAGTACATCTGTCACACTTTTTGCAATTAGTTATAACGTTTCAAAGTTCAAACAAGTTTGGGAGCCTTTTTTCTCTTTTTCCGTGGTGCAGACGGGCCCTTCCAGGTGAGCTGTGCAGACATCCTCGCAGCACTCCAGATGCGCCGTGCACATGAAAAAAAGGGAGAAATGGATCAGTAGGCATTATCACAAGTCACACATACACACGCTTAGACATTAGCTATCACTGGTGAGGTGATACTTACTTTTGTCACTGGTCAGGTGATACTTACTTTTTTTCCGTGGTGCAGACGGGCCATCCGTAGAGATGTAATGAACAATGTTTTCTGTAACATGAATAAGTGAATAAATGATTAGAAACAGAAGTACATGACCATACAAAAAATAGAAGACATTAATATAATTTACACTAACATTCCTGTTAACACTGCTACACATTAATTGGCTGTATACTTACACGTAAAGAAATCTGAGATCAATGAACTTCGTATCTGACTACCTATGTTCCGTGCAACAGGAGCAGCCGACGGCGTCAAATCAATGTCCAGCTCAAGATTGGGATCGACATTCTCCATCAAATGGTTTATGACACAAATATTGTGCAATATAGCACAACATATAATGATGTCACAAACCTTTTCCGGGGAATAAAGCAGCACACCACCGGTTCTGTCTAAACATCTGAACCATGTTTTTAATAGACCAAAGGTTCTCTCTATTACTCCTCTGGTCCTGATGTGCGCAGATTGAAACCTCCTCTCTGCTGCTGATGTTGGGTTGGACAAAGGAGTCATCAACCATGGTCGACATCCATATCCAGCATCTCCTAATAAAGAATTTAAAAACAAGATTTGTAATAAAGCTGTGACAAATACAATAGCTATGACATTTCCAAAAATAAAGTAATATTTAAGATGATGGTAGAAAAGGTTTATAACGCCAAAAAAATATGAAAAAAGAAAATTTAAGTCACCAAGCAGCCATCCATGGGGAAACTGATTGTCCTCAAATTTCCAGAATATTTCACTCTGTTGAAGAATGTATGAATCGTGCGATGATCCCGGAAAGCCAGCAACGACATCCATGATCCGCATCTTCGCGTCGCATACCATCTGCGCATTGAGGGAATGAAGAAATTTTCGGTTCTTAAAGATTTCCTCATTTCATTTTGGGGTGCAAAGTGCAATATGGGTGCAATCAATTGCACCCAGCACATTGGGAAAGTGCGCAATGGCATAAAAATCCTGTTTGGTTTCTTGCCACTGCGCCGCCGTTTCAGGTAGCTTAATGTAGGTGCCAGCATGCTTGCGCAAAGCTGCAATCACCTGAGATAAATGGCGGCTACATGTGGGTTGTGAAAACCCACCGCCAAGGGCAATGCTATTTTGAAAGGTGCCTGTCCCAAAAAAATGTAACGCCCCAAGAAGTTTTAGCATGCCTGGAACCGCATGATTGCTGGGATATCTCGGTTCCAAGTCTGCTTTTAACAGTGCATAAAGGGACTCGATGCACCCTCTAGACAATCGGTACATCTTCTTTATGTCCCCATCATGCATCAGATCTAGGGAATGGCGTGCCCTATAACGCCTGGGACGGGGTACTCTAACAGGACGTACAGAAGCGGTATCATCACCTGCATTTGCATCTGGATGTTGCACTTGTCTGTCTCGCAACTCCTGCATACAAGCTGCAAACATCCAGATACAAACAGTGCAAGGGGAGGGTACCAACTCCATTTTACCCTTTTATTTTAATGGTCGGCAAAAATCAAAGGGGCCGTTGTATTTTATAGGGATAAAAAAAAGGGACAATTTAATTTTAATGTTCCTAACTGATGGTTAGGCAAATACTAATAAATGAGGGACCAAAATGTGGTGTAAATTAGGCAATATATAATAAAAGATCAGATCTATCTCATCTGTATGTAGAAATCACATCCAGGGTTCTCCTCAGAAGAAAAGAAATTGACAGGAAAATTAACTATTTATGTTATTGGGGCATACCACCTGCACTCTATTACAGGTGTCACCCTGCAAAACATGTATCCTTACTAATTACATATTTAAGAAGTTCTAGAAAAAAACACACATAAGGGGAAAATATTTTTATTGTTGGGGCAAATTTTACTTTAAAATGCATTGCATTTACACAGAATGCATTGCATTTAACCAGACGTTAAAAACAGAGGTGCGCATTTCAAAGTCCCTTTGCCGGTAAAATACCGCTGCTTTTTTAACGCTGGCAGGCAATTGAATAGCAATCACGTTGATTGCTATAGCAGCGTTACATTAGCAGCGTTATTTTAACGCTGCGGTAAACATTTACACAGAATGCATTGCATTTAACCAGACAACGTTAAAAATGCGCACCTCACAGAGGTAAAATACCGCTGCTTTTTTAACGCTGGCAGGCAATTGAATAGCAATCACTTTGATTGATTGATTATTTTAATGCTGCGGTAAACATCCGCTAATTGCATTAGCGTTAAAAATTCCCTGATGTAAAGCAGGGAAGCGGACGTTAAATTAACGCCAGCGGATGTTTTTTTAACAATTGAATCGGGTCCACAAAATGTTGGTTGCAGCAGTCCTCTTGATCTCTGGCTGGGAGTGGGCTCCAACCACCAAGCCAGACAATGCCATTTCGATGTATGACTTCAGGTGACAAGAAGGATTACTATCAACCAACAGAAGTCAGTAACAGGTATGACCTGGGTCAGCTCATTAAGATGGAGGAATTTAGCAAAAAGCAAAGAGAAAACTTCTGGAAAACTTTATACCTGTAAACGATTCCTAAAGAGAGATGATGTGTTTGAGACAAAGAAAGGAATATTTTATCTTTATGGAATTGGTATCAGGGCGTGAAGTTTTTGACTGGATTTTGGATCAGGGATATTATTCGGAACGGGACACGAGTAATGTCATCCACCAGGTCCTGGAGGCTGTGGCATACCTACACTCACACTCTGTATCGTCCACAGGAATCTGAAGTTGGAGAACTTGCTGTATTTTAACCGTATGAAGAATTAAAAAATAATCATCAGTGATTTGCATTTAGCCAAAGTGGAGACCAGCCTCATCAAGGAGTCTAGTGGGACCCCGGAATACATGGCACCCAAGGTGGTGATGAGTCATAGATATGTACAGCTTGTGGACTGCTGGGTGACTAGTGTTAACATGTGTATACTTCTCTCTGGTAACCCCCATTTCTATGACGAGATGGAGGCTGAGGGCTATGAGAGTCATGACAAGAAACATATTACATGGAGATTATGAGTTTATTACTAGTATTGAGATGAAATTTCACCTGCAGCCAAAGACCTGGTGAACAGCATCAGATGGTGATGGCAGTAATAATTTGTGCGAATTTATGTATAATGGCAGGTATTTATTCGCACCTCTATTGGGTGCATTCATTGACCTAAATTGATGTGAGAAGTGACAAATATCTTTTAAAAATATAATAAAAGCCTTTATTAAAAAATATTCTATTGAGATGGAAGTATTTAAGAAAGAAAAAAAAAAAAGGAATAAAAATTCACATACTGCACAATGAAATATGATACCCCTGCACCAAAGTCAGGATGGTATATTCCATAAGCATAAACAAGTAGGGGTTAGTTTTCATGACTATTTCCTGAGAGAGAGCCTACTTTGTTCAGAGTAGACCTGCTTTCTACTGAGATAACTGGCTTGATATCAAACGGCTACAAATTTGTTGCTCTTTTATACACATTTATTTCATATAATATACACATATTACATACATATACATTAGCAAAACACAATTGTGGCCTTTTACTCATTTGCCCATTTACTTTTAAATCCTCTATACACCTCAAAAGATGGAGTTGGGGTCTTCCCCTGACACTACTTGGGTGTGGATGTTTGACTCTTGCATGCAGGAGCTGAGGGCCAGGGCAGTGCAAACAACACTTTCCAATAGTGCTGAAGGGGTAGAGTCCAACACACCTTCTGTGCGCCCACGTAGAATCCACCACCCACGACTCTATAGCCAACACCATGTACTAGATTCTCTCCATGAAGTGGACATTAAAAGAATGTATCGGTTATCTCGGCCGTGCATTGAGTCCCTTTATGACTTGTTAAAAGCTGACCTGGAGCCAAGTAAACACACTAACCATGCGGTTCCAGGCCCCTTTAAACTTTTTGGGGCCTTACATTTTTTTTTGGCACGGGCACCATTCAGACAACCATTGCCCACAGCGGCGGTTTTTCACAGCCCACATGTTCCCAACACCTGTGACAAGTTATTGCGGCTTTACGTATGCATGCTGCAAAATTCATCACACTACCAGAAACACAGACGCAATGACAAGAAAACAAGCAAGATTTCTATGCCATTGCGTTCAAGCCCAATGTGCTGGGTGCAATAGATTGCACCCATGTAGCACTAACCCCCCAATCACAAGGGGAAATATTTCGTAATAGGAAATCCTTTCATTCTCTTAATGTGCAGATGCTGTGTGATGACAAGATGAAGATCATGAACATCGTAGCGGGATTCCCAGGATCGAGCCATGATTCCTTCATCTTGCAGTAGTCCTCGCTGTTTCAGAAGTTTGAGGAAGAGCAATTTCCACATGGGTGGCTGCTCGGTAAGTTTCTTGCAAACTTTTTTTTGAAGCTGTAAACCTTTTTGTGAAAAAGTTTTTTTTAATAACAAAATGATGTTTCCTAATCTGTTAATTTATTTGTTTACATTTACATTAGGAGATGCGGGATATGGTTGTCGGCCATGGTTACTGACCTTTTTATCCAATCCTACGACAGCAGCGGAAAAGAGGTACCAATGTGTGCACACCAGGACCAGAGGTGTAATCGAGCGAACCTTTGGTTTATTGAAATTCCGGTTCAGGAGTTTAGACAGAACTGGGGGGGTGTTGCTGTACTCACCAGCAAAGGTTGTCGACAGTTATTTGTTGTCCAATTTTGCACAATATTTGGGTCGAGAACAATTTGCTGTTTGACATAGATCCAGAAATTCAGCTGGACATAGACATCACTCCCGCTGCTTCTCCAATGGGTAGGAACATAGGTAGTCAGATCCGGCAAAATTTGATCAGTGACTTCTTTTCGTGTAAGTGCAAAAAATATGGATTGTGTATCTGTTTGTGTTAAAATGTGTACATTATTTACAGTGCCGGCCATTATTTTTGCAATAGGACACTTCAAAAAAGACAAAGACAAAATTACAGGCCTGTCGCTACCACGGAAAAAGCTAATCTTCATGACAAACTGTGCTCTTTTTGCTGATCCACTTATTGCTGTGCCTAATGATTTCTCTCACTCTTCTCTTACATGTTCCATCGGGATGCTGCTACCACGTGACCACTACCTCAACGCTCACCATTGCGCAAGGGTGACAGTTGTCAAGACAAAACTACAGGCCTGTCACTTCCACGGAAAAAAGATAAGCTTCATGAAAAACTGTGTTCTTTTTGCTGACCCACTTATTGCTGTGCCTAATGATTTTTCTAACTCCTCTTACATGTTCCAACGGTATGCTGCTACAACGGGACCACTACCTCTACTCTGAACATTGATCCATGATGAAAATGCAGACAAATGCAACTAAAATGAACATAACAGACTAGACAATACTAAACTCACCAACCACTTCACTTCAAAATTAACTTTTTTTTTTTTAATATGCTAAACATGTGTTTAGAACTTATGTTTGTGTGCTAAAATAAAAAAAAAAACTTTAATTTAAACGACTATTGAGTGCAAATAAAAGTCTTTTACTTTGTTGACACATGCACCTATACACCGACATATGTTATCTGTACAGTTAATGCAACAAGTTAATGGTGGAAACGATCTTACACATACATCAAAACTAGGTGAAATTAGCTTAGCGACTCAAAAGTTATTTCATGGACAGGTGTGGGCTATTCCCTCATTATTTCATAATCAATTAAGCAGGTAAAACGTCTGGAGTTGATTCTAGGTGTTACATTTGCATTTGGAGTCTGTTGCTGTCGACTCTCAATATGAGATCCAAAGAGCTGTCACTATCAGTGAAGCAAGACATCATTAGGCTGAAAAATCAAAAGAAACCCATCAGAGAGATAGCAAAAACATTAGGTGTGGCCAAATCAACTGTTTGGAACGCTAAGCAACACCAAAAGACCCGGAAGACCACGGAAAACAACTGCGGTGGATGACAGAATAAAACAGTTGGCCTAATCAAAAACACTCTTCAGGAGGTAGGTGTATATGTGTCAAACAATCAAGAGAAGACTTCACAAGAGTGACTATAGAGGGTTCACCACAAGATGTAAACTATTGGTGAGCCACAAAAACAGGAAGACCAAATTAGAGTTTGCCAAACAACATCTAAAAAAGCCATTACAGTTCTGGAACAACATCCTATGGACAGATGGCACAAAGATCAACTTCTACCAGAGTGATGGGAAGAGAAGAGTATGGAGAAGGAAAGGAACTGCTCCAAAGCATACCACCTCATCAGTGAAGCATGGTGGTGGTAGTGTCATGGCGTTGGCATGTATGGCTGCCAATGGAACTGGTTCCCTTGCATTTGTTGATGATGTGACTGCTGACAAAAGCAGCAGGATGAATTCTGAAGTGTTTCGGCAATATTATCTGCTCATATTCAGTCAAATGCTTCAGAACTCATTAGACGGCGCTTCACAGTGCAGATGGACAATGACCCGAAGCGTACTGCAAAAGCAACCAAAGAGGTTTTTAAGGCTAAAAAGTAGAATGTTATGCAATGGCCAAGTCAATCATCTGACCTGAATCAAATTGAGAATTTCAATTGCTGAAGACAAAACTGAAGGGAAAATGCCCCAAGAACAAGTAGAAACTGAAGGGATGAAATCCAGGGTCAGGTGATGTCTATGCCTTCCATACTTCCGGATGTAATTGACTGCAAAGAATTTGCAACAAAGTATTAAAAAGTGAAAGTTTGATTTAGGATTGTTTTTACGAAAACAGAAAAGGGGGTATAACCTGAGATAAATACCCCCACATAGGACCTCTTATAGATGCATTCTAATATAATTATAGAGAAAAGTTTTTGAATACTTTACTTATATAAAGGATCCAGGGTAGCACCTAATCCTTAAGAATTGTATTTATTGGAATATCTAACTAATTAATTATTTATTTACATACTAGTGCGGCCTAGTCTGTGTGTGTTGTTTTTAGGATTGTTTAGTTTGTCCCATTACTTTTGGTCCCTTCTAAAGTGGGAGGCACATATAGAAACCGTTGTAATTCCTACACTGTTCACCTGATTTGGATGTAAATACCCTCAAATTAAAGCTGAAAGTCTGCAGTTAAAGCACATCTTTGTTTGTTTCATTTCAAATCCATTGTGGTGGTGTATAGAGCTCAAAATTTGAGAATTGTGTCGATGTCCCAATATTTATGCACCTGACTGTAACTTTGACAGAGCAAAACTGTTTCTCTGAAATGAACTCCTTTTTAAGACTTTTTTGTTTGGCTACAATGTTTTTTTCTCTCTCTGTAAAACATCATTTTTGCAGCATCAAAAAGTTAATGCTCGATACCAAAGAGTGACGCCTGCATACACAGTCATGTTGGTCTTAATTAAATTAATTTTTGCTGAGATGATTTCTAAAAGACATAATGCATGTTCTTACTTTCCTAAATCAAACTTCGGATGTTTCATGAAGGCCCTTATGATCTCAAAAGTGATTTTTTTGCAAGGATGCCAAATCATCTATGGTGTCTCCAAGATATACTCCACAGCTTAAAGGAGCAGAAAGAGTAAATGCGGAATGGTCACAAACATGCTTTAAAATCTCTTCGCATTCCTTTAGTTCTCTTTTGTACTTCAAGTAGACATAATAATTACTGTGAGTATACATTGGCTGCAGAAACTAAGAAAGTTGAGCAAAATGGCTCTGTAGTGTAGCCAACGCATCCTGATCTAGTTTCTTTAGAAATACTGCATAGATATAAGACTGTTGCTGAAAGCCACTCACCCGTAAGTAATACGTATAGAGATCTATCATACCACAAAACTACGAAATGTTGGGTTTCCTTCAATATAATGAGTTCTATTCTCAATATACTGATCCGTTTCTATCATCACCTGTAGTTTAAGGAACGCCTCCACAGCTTCTGGGTTTAATGCACACTTGAAATGAGTCTTTAAATTCTGTTTGATAAACAATCCCCAGCCCACAAGAACATCTTTCAAAAACACACTTTTGTTTGTTCTCAAATGTATTTATGAAAAAAGAAGACATTTCTTGCAATATAAGTAACAGATTTGTAAATCTTTTGCCTTCTGCAATAAAGCGGCTGCATTTTTCTTTGTGACTAACAAACTTTCCTTCATTCTTTTTGCTTTATGTTGACTGTGATCACTAATTAAGAGTGATATCTTCTTGGAACGTTTAGGAAGTGAATGTGAAATGAATGCTTCCTGACTTCGGAGATAACCCCCTTAATGCAAGCTGAACGTTACTTTAAACTTATGGTATCATTTAACTGGAAATCTTTAGCAACTGTTTCACAGTTTTCTTCATTAACCCTCTTCTTTTTGTTGGTGTTTTTGGAGTAATAATAGGCTCTGCTCTTTATTTGATATTACAAGACTAGAAATATGTTCACCTTGAGACATGTCTGGGGAACAAATGTTGCCTTTAAATATAGAGGGCTCTGCATGATGTGAATTGTGTACATTTATGGACACATACTCCATTAATCACATCAGCTGCCTCTGCTAAACATTTTCGATCTGATAGACGACTTTTGTTGCAGTATATCTGAGGTTAAATGTGTTAAAGAATCACTTGTTGGATTCATGTGGCTATGCAGATTATTGCTTTTGCTTTGTGTTGCTTTACTATCAGCTCTTTTTTCTTTGTTTTAGACTTTTGACAACATTGGTGGTTTAGCTTTTTTTTTCATTTTCTTGTACAGTACAGTGGTTTTAGGCACATTTTGCTTTTCTCTGTCTTTTGCCACAAGTTGCAAAGATTTTTGTACCTTTTTATGAGCTTTCCTTAAGTGAATTATAGCTCTGGCTAGTTATTTGGATATGCGTTTGTTCTTGTATAAGGGAATCTCATCTGACAACACGCCTGAAACAATTTTAATGTTTTTTATGACTGGGAGAACTTGTTAATCCTTGTAGCAGATCTTTTATTAAGAACTGAAGGTATCCTTTTCTTGTTTTTGTCTCTTCTTAATTGTTAATTGTGTGTTTCAGCATTTGTATGTTTATAACAGAAGTAAATTTATCATCAGTCTTTGTGTCAAATGCGGCATCATCCTGAATACAAACTTTGTCATCGTGTTTTAGCATTCCAACCACTTGGAGAGAAGAAGAAAGTGGTTTAAAGTCTTTGTTCGGTTGATGTTTCACAATCTGGTAATTTAGGTGCTGAAATCTGCATTTCAGAACATTGTTCCATTCTTTCCCAATTTGGAGAAAAAAGGTTGACGTTTCAAATATCATCTCATCTGCAACATCTTTGACACCCACTGACTGGTGCATCCCCCCATTTCAATTGTTGGTAGAACCATTGGTCAATGTATAATGAGTATTTATAACTGTAATTTACATATCAGGAGATTCTCATGCGACATGGGTCTCTCTCTCATCTTAATGATGGACTCTGTGAATCTGTCGTTAAGGCATTTGCTTCCTCCAATTCCATTCCAAAAACACCCTTCCACTCTATACAATAGTCTAACTCACCCAAACAGCAAGAATAGTCAGCAATAATACCGCCACGTGCACCCGTATTCTTTGCAGCTGTCAATTTCTATCCATTAAATCTCAAAATCTGAAGTTTCAACTGTATGTGTTGCAAATACTTATTTCCAAAGAACAAAAGATTGCTCTGTATTACAGATTCCTTTAATAGTGGCACCTTTGTTGTCATTATGAGATGCAGTTTTTGTATATAGCTGTTTGTGTAGCAGTTCTAATATCATGATGCTTATTAAGCACTGCTATTTGTTTAGCGGAGTTAGTATGGGTCTTTTTTTGAATCCCATTCAACTTTTTTATTTTATCTTCCAGTATTTTCTTACTTTTCTTTATTATGCAATTCTGTTCAGCTTTCAGCAAATTTACCATCTGGTGAGGCAATGGAGGATCTGCTGTCCTTGAAGATTTTAGGTCACTGTTTGATGCATTTAATCCTACTGAAACATCAACATCTTCAAAACACAAGTAAAGTGAAGATTATTGTATAGTATTTTCACAATTTTTTTTTTTTTTTACTAGGATCCTCTTCCATATTGAACACCAGACTGTTGTACTGTATAGGGGCTGTATACTGTATAGGGGCACTGCTATACTGTGGTTGTGCTCTGCCCAACCTCAGTGTGTGACCGATAATCTTTTTTGTGGATAGATTTGTTCGGCAATCACAATGTGACTTCTGTCGATTATCTTAGTCATTCAGGCAATCTTTTGGCCTAAACTGGATAAAAAAAAGAATATTGTGAGCTGTACGGTGTTCAAAATAGATTGGAAATGAGTGGAAATTTAGGGTTTTGAGGTTAATAATACAGTAGGAAAAAACATCCCCAAATTCTGCGATTTTAGCTGTTTTTATGATTTAAAAAAAAAAAAAATCCAAAACCAAAGCACAAAAAATTAACAGGCGCACATCTCTACTTTAGATGTTGAAAGTCTATATACCATCATAACAGACATAACTTAGGTATCCAAGCTGCTGAATTCTTCTTGAAACAGGAACCGGTTCACAGACAACATTATTACATTCTCCAATTATTGGATTGAATTTCAAGTGATTATGTCTCATATCGTATCAATGTATGTTCTAAAAATGTATGCATGATTACACCATCTTAAAATGGCAAGCAGGGAAGAGAGGGGAGGTTATCCTTATTTATTACACATAGAAAAATGTTTATTTTTCAGTATGTTTTCAGTTTTTTGAGCCTTTATATTTTTTTTCATAAACTTTCATCCTCTATTTTATATATTTTTATTTTCAACATTTCATTTATTTTTATTTTCTATTTTCATTTTGTATTATTTGTTCTGTTCACTTGCAAACATCATCTCATGGCCACTGTGGAATGACTGATTTCCTTGTTGCAAATACTCCATTTTTATTGTTTATATAATAGTATCTATGTCCTGCAGTGAACACAGAATATCTACTAAAGAGACAGCGGGAGGTGAGAGTACCGTTGCAGTCTCCTATCCCCTCTGCATGTTTGTACTTGTTACAAAGGTTACCACAGCGTCTTAGCTCTCCAAGCTTTGGTTAACACTTTTTTGACTTGATCCCACCCTCCTATGTATGTCAAGGAGACAGTACGTTGATGAGGCATTGTGTAGTGATTCGCCGGTCATCTCTTTATCTACACACGTGCTACTCTGAATTTTAATCCTTTGAGAAAGCTAATGGCGAAACGCGCATTAGGAGGTTTATGATAAGGGGCAGACAAGGTGCACCTCGTCCTCCCAGATATAGATCTGCAATATTGTTACTGCTACCACACGGCAACAATACGTTTACCGATTTCAACTGTCAAATCTTTTCTGAATTTTTAGATTATATTGGGCACTTTACGCAGGAAGGGATATGTAACCCCTCTTGGGGAGAAGTTCCGTCGTGAGGCGGCAAGCACTTATCAGGGTAAGCCTTATTTTACTTTAGTGTAGGGAGCCTCTCCACCTTACTTGCACAGTTGGTTTTTGGTTTTGTGTTTATTTTTGAAACTTTTTTCATGTGTGCCGATTATAATAATAGATGCTTTGTGTTTGTTATACTGGGCAAACAACTTTAATATTTACTGTTTAAGATATCCTTTTGCTGCCAAAAGTTTTTGCAATCTGTGAAAATATACCCCCCTGCAGATATCAACACTTGTTACAAATGTTATGAGATAAAAGTTATGTTTTATGATTCATTGCTAGGGTCAGGTAGTATTTAGTTTGTATGGTTCAGACTTTTCAATCAATTAATGATATAATGTAAATGGGTGTGCACCTCAATCAGTCTTTTTTGCTAAGCCCTTAGGAACCAGATTTTTTTGGTTGCTTTATAATATTTAGAGGTCCTACTAGCTGGGTCTCGGCACAGGAAAAAGAATAGGGACCCATGACAATGCAATTGCATTAGCTGTCATGATTTCAACACATAATTATTTATCTTAAATTTTCACCATTTACGCTAATGGTCGGTGTATTACTATACTTCCTGTTGAACATTGGTTTATCCACAAAATTTAGTATTTAGTTGTTTTTTTTTTTTTTTAAGACTGAGTGCAGCTGAAAGGAATTCTATATTAATGCCATTGAGCGGAATCATTTGGAGTGTCGTCCATAAAAAGATATACACACACAAAATGTTGGTTGCAGCAGTCATCCTGATCTCTGGCTGAGAGTGGGCTCCAACTACCAAGCCTGACAATGACGTTTCAATGCGTGACTTCAGGTGACAAGAAGGATTACAATCAACCAACAGAAGTCAGCAATAGGTATGACCTGGGTCAGCTCATTAAGATAGAGTTTTGCAAAAAACAATTAGAAAACTTCTGGAAAACTTTACACCTGTAAAATATTCCTGAAGAGAGATGGAAGAGAAGTCAGGACGACAGCGAACATGGTGAAGCACCCCAATATCTTAAAGCATGTTAATGTGTTTAAAACAAAGAATGGAATATTTTATCTTTATGGAATTGGCATCATGGCATCAAATTTTTGACTGGATTTTGGATCAGGGATATTATTCGAGGACAGACACAAGTAATGTCATTTGCCAGGTCTTTGAGACTGTGAATCGTCCACAGGAATCTGAAGTTGGAGAAACTGTTTGCTGTATTTTAACTGTATGAAGAATTAAAAAATAGGTCTTTGAGACTGTGTATCGTCCACAGGAATCTGAAGTTGGAGAAATTGTTTGCTGTATTTTAACTGTATGAAGAATTAAAAAATAGTCATCATGATTTGCATTTAGCCAAAGCAAAGACCAGCCCCATCAAGGAGCCTACTGGGACCCTGGAATACATGACACCCACGGTGGTGGTGAGACAGATATGGAAAGCCTGTGAACTGCTGAGTGACTAGTGTTATCATGTATATACTTCTCATTTGATGAGATGGAGGCGTAGCGCTATGAGAGTCATGACAAGAATTTGTTCTGAAAGATCTTACATGATTAGATTATGAATTTGATTACTAGTACTGGGATGATATTTCACCTGCAGTCAAAGACCTATTGAACAGAACCAGGGGTGACCGCTGTAATAATTTACCCATGCAATACTGGAAGTAAGTAAGCCTATTTGATAAATATCTCTTACCTTGACACCAATAATAAATTCACATTTATTTCACTTAAACACATATATTTAAATAAAATACAAAAAAAACCACAAAATCAATAAATCTTTTTCACTTAATGTAACATTTTATTCACTTGAATATGAATATAAACTTTAAAACTTTATCACCTGTAATTACAGAATATTATGTTGCAGCTCACATATCACATCCCATATCTGGTAATAGCGAGAAAGTGAACTTCACTAAGGGATTATTCTTCACCACTCTGTTCTAATGCAGATGAAATTAGAAAAAAATATACAAAGAAACTGCAAAATTCTGAATTTGGATAGCTTGCTACAGCCATTAGTAAAAAAAAAAAACCAAGTAATTTTCAAAACCTTACAGATCTATTGGTTCATAGCCATTTGAAAGAACAACCAGCAGGAGTAATTCCTACTTAGCTTCCTGTGCCAAAACAAGGTGTGGAATGTGCAAATTTTGCAAAAAATAAGGAAACAAGATTCCAATCTTTAGACGACAAAGTCTCGTTCAATTAAAAATTTCATTAACTGTAGAAGCTGTTTTGTGGTCTATCAGCTTACCAGGGCCGTCTTTTCCAGGGTGTGGTTCCCCGGTTAGAAAATCCCAATTTCGAAAATTCGAATTGCGAACTTTCGTTTGCGAATGCGAATTTTCTCCGAATT
>WWET01010904.1:0-17374 GCA_011038615.1 Limnodynastes dumerilii
AATTTTCGTAGCGCTGGATCAGGCCCATTGTCACAATATAATAAAATGAGACAGATCTATGAACACTGCCTGTACCAAAGTGTTACTGTTACTGCTCATTCTCAGTGTCTGGAAAGGGTTAATAGTGGGGGACTGTCTGGAGACATTGGGCCTGATCCAGACCTACAATGCCCGGCGGTAATATGCCGGGGGGTAAATGTAAGATCAGCTGAAAAGCCGATCTGGGCATGCGCCGGCCAGATACTACTCCGTAGTAACGGCTGGGCGTTCCTCGCTGTTACTACGCACATGTTAGTGTAGGTAGGCGTTGGGAGCTAGTTTAATGAGGGAGGGGTTTTAGGTAACACGCTCCTGTGCGAGCATATTTTCCCTCGCTTAGGCTGGCTGAAGTTAGGGTAGCCTTCAGCCGGTGTAAGCAAGGGAAAATACGCCCGCACAGGGGGAGTGCACGCCGATACGCTGTGCTTTTCGGCGTAGGTCTGGATGAGGCCCATTGTACATTAGGCACAGAGAAATCGTGCCATGCAGGAAGGGTTATCCTGAGATGACTGAAGCCTGCGAACCTCTTATTGGTCTCTTAACACAGACTCGTAGTAAAAGCTGTTTTGGATTACAAAATATTCTCAGTGAAGTTGAAATAGTTATTTCTGGTTAATTGCTGTGAGGAGAATTGGTGATAGCACAGGGGGGAAACTGCTGCATGCAGAATAATAACACCTCCACTTACCTGGTGTTTAATAAGCAGCTAATAGGTGGATGGTTCTGGGCATCCACCAGTAAGAGAGGCAGGCAGCCTGTACACACTGATTGGGGTCTTTGGTCTGCCCATTACACTGACCATCATAGAGGGAAACTAATGATCTACAATAAAGTAATGTCATTAGAATATAGTGTGAATTATATAATACTTTGTCTTCTATCTTCTAGTTGATTTACAGGTTTGTTCTGGGTCAATGTACATGAAGCCAGTGTTACATCTTCTCCTATAATTTTCCCCAGCTCAGGAGATGCTCAGGACAGAGATTATTGTCTGTACAATAAGGAAATGTTTCAATATTGCTAAGAATTCCCCACATACACAGCAATACCATAACACTATAGCATTATACACCTGCAATACATTCCTATCTGTGACCTCAGATCTCTAGACCAAGTACAAGGACTTCAAGATAAGAAACAACCACAAGGAAGTTCAGAGAGAGTCCATTATAATGTTTATGTGACAGAACACAGGTTATAGGGGATTGGAGAACAACATGGAGCAGACACAGGAGGAAATGATTCCATGATATTTACCATCTATGTGTAGAAGGTCACAGAGAGCCTCCAGTCCCATCTGATGGTGCATTACAGGCATATAGAGCATCCAGTCCCATCTGATGGTGCATTACTGGCATATAGAACCTCCAGTCACATCTGATGGTGCAATATTGGTATATAGAGCCTCCAATCCCATCTGATGGTGCACTGCTGGCATATAGAGCCTCCAGTCCCATCTGATGGTGCACTACTGGCATATAGAGCCTCCAGTCCCATCTGATGGTACGTTACTGGCATATAGAGCCTCCAGTTCCATCTGATGGTGCATTACTGGCATATAGACCCTCCAGTTCTATCTGATGGTGCATTACTGGTATATAGACCCTCCAGTCCCATCTGATGGTGCATTAGTGGCATATAGAGCCTCCAGTCCCATCTGATGGTGCATTACTGGCATATAGAGCCTCCAGTCCCACCTGATGGTGCATGGCTGATACGCAGTCACTCTCTGATTATAGAGCACTGGTATCACAATGAATGATGATATCAGATCCAGACTTATGATAAGTGGACATTTCCCGATTACTATAATAAAAAATGATGCTTTTTGTGTCCTGCACGTGTGGCGTCAGAGCGTCGCTTTATCTATGCATCAATCCAGAAATCCAATACATTATGTTACAGAAGCTCTCAGGGGACAGGGCAGTAGTAAGTGCATAGGGGGGTATTTATATAGTGTGCCTGACGCTCACACCCCACACACAGAGCCTCATTTACAAAAAACAATTTGTTAAAAATCGCCATAGATCGCGTGATTTCACCCTCTAAACTCACATCGCCATATTCACAAAGGGTCAAATCGCGTGATTTATGTGTTTAAAAAAAGCAAACATCAGAAATCGTCCAGATGTTTGCCAGTGAAAACATAGAAAAAAATTGTTGTATTCACTAAAAAATCGCCTTTACTGAGACATGAAATCACACAAAAAAAGTTGCAGCCAGAGAGGAGCGATTTTACTGTGATCTCCCGTCCCCGACCAGCAAAAACACGTCAATAGACTTGACGTGTTTTTGTGTGTGATGTAAGCAAGTGCTGCATGGCTGAAAGCCTTAGCCGTGCTGTGCTGATAGAACTACAAGGCTCAGCATCCCAGCCAGTTCACAACTGCAATTTTTAGAAAATCAGATTTTCTATGCGGGGACCCATACCCGGAAACATTGAAAAAATTGGGGTGACTGGTGTGTAATGCAGATACAGTCAGGTGCATAAATATTGGGACATCAATACAATTCTCATATTTTGGGCTCTATACAGCACCACAATGGATTGGAAATGAATCACACAAGATGAGCTTTACCTGCAGACTTTCACATTCTTTTTGAGGGTATTTACATCCAAATCAAGTGAACAGTGTAGGAATTACAGCGGTTTCTATATGTGCCTCACACTTTTGAAGGGACCAAAAGTAATGACAATCAACTCAAAAGCCATTTCATGGACAGGTGTGGGCCATTCCCTCGTTATTTCATCCTCAATTAAGCAGGTAAAAGGTCTGGAGTTGATTCTAGGTGTGACATTTGCATTTGGAATCTGCTGCTGTCGACTCTCAATATGAGATCCAAAGAGCTGTCACTATCAGTGAAGCAAGCCATCATTAGGCTGAAAAATCAAAAGAAGCCCATCAGAGAGATAGCAGAAACATTAGGTGTGGCCAAATCAACTGTTTAACATTCTTAAAAAGAAAGAACGCTTCGGAGAGCTCAGCAACACCAAAAGACCCGGAAGACCACGGAAAACAACTGTGGTGGATAACAGAAGAATTGTTTTCCTGGTGAAGAAAAACCCCTTCATAACAGTTGGCCAAATCAAGAACACTCTCCAGGAGGTAGGAGTATATGTGTCACAGTGACCAATCATGAACACTCTCCAGGAGGTCTGTGTATATGTGTCACAGTGACCAATCATGAACACTCTCCAGGAGGTCGGTGTATATGTGTCACAGTCACCAATCAAGAACACTCTCCAGGAGGTCTGTGTATATGTGTCACAGTCACCAATCAAGAGAAGACTTCACAAGAGTGAATATAGAGGGTTCACCACAAGTTGTAAACCATTGGTGAGCCACAAAAACAAGAAGACCAGATTAGAGTTTGCCAAACAACATGTAAAAAAGCCATTACAGTTTTGGAACAACATCCTATGGACAGATGAGACAAAGGTCAACTTGTACCAGAGTGATGGGAAGAGTAAAATATGGAGAAGGAAAGGAACTGCTCATGATCCAGAACATACCACCTCATCAGTGAAGCATGGTGGTGGTAATGTCATGGCGTGGGCATGTATGGCTGCCAATGGAACTGGTTGCCTTGTATTTATTGATGATGTGACGGCTGATAAAAGCAGCAGGATGAATTCTGAAGTGTTTCGGGCAATATTATCTGCACATATTCAGTCAAATGCTTCAGAACCCATTGGACGGCGCTTCACAGTGCAGATGGACAATGACCCGAAGCATACTGCAAAAGCAACCAAAGAGTTTTTTAAGGCTAATAAGTGGAACGTTATGTAATGGCCAAGTCAATCACCTGATTTGAATCTGATTGAGCAGCATTTCACTTGCTGAAGACAAAACTGAGGGGACAATGCCCCAAGAACAAGCAGGACCTGAAGACATTTGCAGTAGAGGCCTGGCAGAGCATCACCATGGATGAGACCCAGCGTCTGGTGATGTCTATGCTCCAGACTTCAGGCTGTAATTGACTGCAAAGGATTTGCAACAAACTATTAAAAAGTGAAAGTTTGATTTAGGATTGTTTAGTTTGTCCCATTACTTCAGGGTTGCCGACTCTCCCGGAATGTCCGGGAGACTCCCGAAATTCGGGCAGTACTCCCGGTATCCCGGGAGAGCCAGCAAATCTCCCGCAAGTGACTTGAGGCCCGTGGTTTCACTGAACAAGTATACTAGTATTGCTAGGCACAGGAAGGGACTTGATGACACAATTTGAGGCATCAAGCCCCGTCCAGACACCTCCGGGGTCTCCCGGAGGGAAGCTGCCAAAAGTCAGCAACCATGCATTACTTTTGATCCCTTAAAAAATGGAAGGCAGATATAGAAACCGTTATAATTCCTACACCGTTCACCTGATTTGGATGTAAATACCCTCAAATTAAAGCTGAAAGTCTACAGTAAAAGCTCATCTTGTTTGTTTCATTTCAAATCCATTGTGGTGCTGTATAGAGCCCAAAATATGAGAATTGTGTCGATGTCCCAATATTTATGGACCTGACTGTATATTACATGTTACACAGCTCCTTCTCCTGACACAGCTGTGACTGATCTCTGTGTGACTGGGAGTTATTATTATATCACATCTATAGTAATAGTAATGAGAAATGTCTATGTTACTGGTGTGTAATGCAGTTATATTACATCTTATACAAGCTCCTTCTCCAGACACAGCTGAGATTGTAGTAGTGACAGTAATCATTATACCTGGACGGGGAGGGGAGAAAAAGTCATATTTCACCTGAGAGAAGAGAGATAGTGACACAGAGGAAGGAAATAAGGAAATACCTGCTAGGAGCAGACAGACATACACAGTGATACAGGAGAAGACATAGAGAGAGAGAGAGAGAGTTACACACACACACACACACACACACACAGTGTGGTCAGGAGAAGACAGTGAGAGACAGGGAGAGACAGAGTGGGACAGATACAGAGACAGAGAGGGAGACAGAGAGAGAGAGGGAGAGAGAGAGAGAGAGAGAGAGAGAGAGTTACACCCACACACAGTGTGGTCAGGAGAAGACAGTGAGAGACAGGGAGAGACAGATACAGAGACAGAGAGAGAGAGGGAGAAGGAGAGAGAGACAGAGAGACACAGAGATACACGGTGTAGTAAGGAGACAGAGAGAAACAGAGAGAGAAACAGAGGGAGAGAGATACAGAGAGATCTCAGGAGCAGCAGGAGAGAGACATGAGCCATCAGGATGAATGCTGTACAAGGTGAGATCTCTCCTATAATTGTGTTGGGGATATATGTTTGTAACATGTGTTCTGTCTTTCACATATCACTAAGATACTCCTGGGACTAGATAGATTTACTAAGCTGCAGGCTTGGAAAAGTGGAGATGTTGCCCATAGCAACCAATCAGATTCTGGCAGACATTCTCCAGTATGCAATAGGAAAGTGAGAGCTAGATTACAATTGGTTACTATGGGCAACACTATTTCTAACCGGCAGTTTAGCAGGGTCAGTGTACAGGAAGGACGTGCACCTGTCACAACACTGCATTCAGAAGGTCACATGCTAACGCAATGGTGGGATAATCTCTGTGGGGTGTCAGCCATCAGCAGCGTCTCTGTTTTGGATTGTGCTCACTTGTGGATGCACTCCCTTATTGTACACGGGATTATGGACCTGATAAACACATGGAGATATGGAGTCCGCATGGAAGATGGGAATGCTCGCCCCTGTCACTCCCCTCTCTCGTGCGGAGTTCTGGAAACATACAATTCCACATCCAGGGGCGGATTGGCAATAGGCCTTACCGGGAAGTTTCTCGGTAGGCCGGTACCCTGATGAGGCCCCTCATCAGCACATTACATTTTTTTTTTAATCTTTGCAGATCAGAGCAGCTGCGTCCCGGTCATTGGCTGAGTGCAGATCCTGTACTGCAGAGGCCTCTCTCAGTAACACACTTCCCCTGGGAGGCTCCGCAGTACAGGATTAGAATTGGCCTTTGAGGGAGACACAGCAGCTAAAGAACCATCGCCCCCTGCAGGCTGCAGCCAGGACACAGGAAAGAAAAGATCGTCTAACAGTTGCCAGGGGGCGGTCCCAGCCGTTGCTACATTGCAAGGCTGCCTGTTGCTGAGTGGGGCAGAGGCAGCCTCCTGGTAACTGTAAGAGGATCTCTTCTTTCCTGACTGTGGGGCTGCAAACTGCAGGATCTAACAGGTACAAGTGTGTTTGTGTGTGTATATGTGTATATCTGGGTTGCAATGTGTGTATGTGTATGTATTGAGTGTACTGTGAATGTGAGTTTGTGTGTGTATGTGTATATCTGGATTGCACTGTGTGTGTATGTGTATGCATGGAGTGTACTATGCATTGGAGTGTATGTGTTTATGCAGTGCTTTGTGTGTGTGTATGTGTATATCTGGGTTGCACTGTGTTAGTGTGTATGCATACCCTCCAACATGACCCCCTCCATTTGGTACAAAATACTCTGCTCTTGCTCTTCCTTCCTATTCTCTGATTGCAGTCACCTGTGTTACACACCTTTCTATTCAAATAACCAGTATAACACAGGTGACTACAATCAATGATTAGGAAGGAAGCGCAGGAGCAGAGTATTATGTACCGAATGGAGAGGGTCATGTTGGAGGGTCTGTGTATGTGTATATCTGGGTTGCACTGTGTGTGTATGTGTATGTATGGAGTGTACTGTGCATGTGAGTGTATGTGTTTATGCAGTGCTTTGTGTGTGTGTGTATATCTGGGTTGAACTGTATGTGTATGCATGGAGTATACTGTGCATGTGTGTGTATGGAGTGCTTTGTGTGTATATAGTGCATTGTGTGTGGGTGTTTTTTATAAAAATTCAATTTATCCTTTCTTTCCTGTTCATAGGTAGATCAGAAATGTCAATCAGTGACAATTAGAGTGCTAGACAGATGGGTATGGTGGAGATTAGAGGCAATGCAGAGAGAGGGGGCTGGGATAGAGAAGGGATACAGAAACAGGGCAGTGACTGGGAAGAGGGATGGGGGAGATTAGAGGGAATGGAGAGAGTGGTTGGGATAGAGAAGGGATACAGGGATATGAGAATCAAGAGAATGTGAATGTATTTTGTGGATAGATAGTTATGCGTATTTGTGCGTGTGAGACAATAGTTGTGTATTTGTGTGTGTGTGAGACAATAGTTATGTGTATTTGTGTGTGAGACAATAGTTATGTGTATTTGTGTGTGAGACAATAGTTATGTGTATTTGTGTGTGTGAGACAATAGTTATGTGTATTTGTATGTGTGACAGTAGTTATGTGTATTTGTGCCTGTGACAGTAGTTATATGTATTTATGCCTGTGTGACAGTTTTGTGTATTTGTTTGTGTGTGTGTGTGTGTGTGTGTGTGACAATAGTTATGTGTATTTGTGTGTGTGACAGTTATGAGTATTTGTGTGTGTGACAGTTATGTGTAGTTGTGGGAGTGTGTGTGTCAGTCATGCTCTGTGCTTCTCTTCTGTATTGCATAATGCAGTGCAATTGCGGACCAGATGCGACAGGAGAAGGAAATGAGTCCATCAAAACCCGGTGTAAGGTAGGTTCGTAGTTTAATTTATGTATATAATTCATGTATTTGCCATCACACTCTGTGTGTGTGTGTGTATATGTATATGGCATGCACTGTGTGTGTGCATATGTATATGGAGTGCACTGTGTGTGTTTATGTATATGGGGTGCACTGTGTGTATGAGAGAGATATATTAGAGAAAAAACTAGTAAGCGCTATATTAGACACATAATATAAAATGCACAAATGAAATAATCAAAGTTGCCCAAGTTATTACAATATGATAGTGTCTTTATTAAATTAGAATCATAATACCATAAAACATATACACCCACAAAACATCAACAGTCCTGTACTTATAGAAACACTCAATTTGTAGATGAAAAGACAAACAGTAAAATGATAAACTCACACAATGCTCCAGTAAAGATGGTGTCACATAAATGTCACATAAATTTTATACACTTACTTGTATCCCGCACTCTTGGTACCTCCAATACAAGACCTAGTTGCCAGTTTACCTACAAATACTCGGGGTGCTGCCTGTTGGATGTTTAATAATTTATAGTTTAGGGCAGGGACTAAGGGAATAATATAACTGTGCTTGCCCCGCCTACTTTCTGGTTAGCCCCTCCCAGAGTTTATTTGGCCCCGCCCACAGGAGACCTCTTCCAGATTTTTTTCCATGGTCGCTTTATTTTCCCAATCCGCCCCTATCCACATCCCTACCTAAACATCTCTGCACGGATCTGCTTCTGTCTGAACACCCCGCGTCAGTCATGCCTGTCCCCGTCTGTATAACGGGGATTAGAGAAAGAGGTAGAGAAGTAGCTTCCTCCTCGGATCAATATGTTAGGAGATCCGTCTTGTAACATCTAGCATGCAAATGAGCAGAAGTTACTCTTCAGGTGACTTACACAAGAGGCGTACGTAAGTCCCACAGAGAGCAGCTCCTAATGGACGACTGAATCCAGGCCTATATGGGACACCAGAGGCTATATTTCATAATAAATAATAATGGTGATTATACCCAGGTAACCATTGTACCAGCTGTTGTAGCACAGAAAATACCAGGACTGACACATTTCCTGATCATTATTTCTTGCAGGAAGAGGACTGTTTTGGGGATAAGTTCCAGGGTCCCAGAGCATTTCTCTGAGTGGCTGATAACATCTGTGAAATGTGAATTTAAAGATCGGGACCTAGACGTGAGATTTCTCCCAATCACCAACAAAACAAGATCTCAGTGGGAAGAAGATGTGAAGAAATGTGATGTTGTAATTCTCTATCACACATGTCGCCTGGAAAACACTGATCAAAAACAGTTATATGAGTTATTTGTCCAGGATCTTACCCACCTGTCTAATGTCCTAGGTAAAGTCAACTCTCATTCTCCTCTTCTTCTGCCCTAATTGTCTTCTGTCTACTTCCATCTCTTCCTCTGTCAGGTATCACACTGCTTTTAGGAGCAAAATATGCTCATTATGATTTATTGGGAGACTGACCAGAGAATAAAAGGAATAAATGGTTGTAATGGAGAAACAGACATGTATCTATAGTGATGTCCTCTCAGATATCAGGGAGACAGACATCTCCATATGTTATAGATGGACTCTCAGGACATGGGTACAATGCTAAGGTGTCTGAACTAAATATGACCTTTTATGTGACCTCTGTCCATCTTACCTCTGGACCTGTATCTAATATGAGATGTTATGTTGTTGCTTTTATTTCTATAGGTAAATATAATATAATGGTTGCGTTGGATGAAATAAAGATAACGTCACATGAGGAAAAGGAGAAAAATAAGAAAAAATTGGAGAAACTACAAAGTCTGTGTTTTATGTTATTACTTATCTCTGATGATGATAAACTCACAGCTGTCTCCAGCAACAAAGATGATTTTGAAACTTTTCTTGGTGATGGTAAGTCATTTCCACAATAATACTAATAAAGCAAATACTACCAATACTATTACTTCTACCGCCACTATTATTATTTCCACTGCTATTACTTATACTAAAACTAAAATAATTAGCACTATTAATACCTCTAATACTATTACTTATACTACTACTAAAACATCTAAACACTATCAATACCTCTAATACTATTACTTATACTACTGCTAAAACATCTAATCACTATCAATACCTATAATATTATTACTTATATTACTACTAAAACAACTAGCACTATCAATACTTCAAATAATATTACTTATACTACCACTAAAACAACTAACACTATCAATACCTCTAATACTATTACTTATACTATTACTAAAACAATGTATATAAAGAAAATCTGCGCCTAAAATCACGACTAAAAATGTATAATGAGATGAGTATGTAAAAGAAAATAAAAAATGAAAAATAAAAAATATATAATGAAATGGTATACTTTAAGGCTGCTGTTCCACAGCGGGACTGGAGCCCAGCAAAGGAGATACAAAGGAAAAAAAGAAAAAAGTGGGATAGCGCCAAAAGTATACAAACTACAAAGACTCCTTGAAAATATTTGACATATATTAACACTTTATTAAAATATCAAACACATAAAAAATATATATATAAAAATTGGCTAAATAGAAGCTAACCACATGAAACTCCACTATTGTGAATAGATAGTCTCCAAAAAACAAAACCTAAAGAGGTAATGTTGGTGCAGGGTACCCTGATTACTGATGTGATCAAATTAATGAATGTCCACTGTAGTAGATATTTACTCACGATAGGTGATCTCAATGAAGGCTGAAGGTGCCAACTGCTGGCAAATACGGTGGTCTCAACAGGTGGCTCCGTTAGCTGAACGTGACAGCTGGTAAAAGTGAATGAAAACCACGTAGGTTGACTCATGGTTTTTGGCTCTATTACATAAACTACTACTTTAACAACTAGCACTATTAATACCTCTAATACTATTACTTATACTACTACTAAAACATCTAACACTATCAATACTTCTAATACTAATACTATTACTTATACTACTACTAAAACAACTAGCACTTTCAATACCTCTAATACTATTACTTATACTACTACTAAAACATCTAGCACTATTAATACTCCTAATACTAATACTATTATTTATACTACTACTAAAACAACTAGCACTATCAATACCTCTAATACTATTACTTATACTACCACTAAAACAACTATCACTATTAATACCTATAATATTATTACTTATAATACTAATAAAACAACTAGCACTATCAATACCTCTAATACTATTACTTATACTACTACTAAAACAACTAGCACTAGCAATACTTCTAATACTATTACTTATACTACTACTAAAACAACTAACACTATCAATACCTCTAATACTATTACTTATACTACTACTAAAACAACTAGCACTATCAATACTTCTAAGACTATTATTTATACTACTATTAAAACAACTAGCATTATTAATACTTCTAATACTGTTGCTTATACTACTACAAAAACAACTAAAACTATCAATACTTTTAATACTATTACTTATACTACTTTTAAAACAACTAGTATTATCAATACCTCTAATACTATTACTTATAAAACTAAAACATCTAACACTATCAATACCTCTTATGCTATTACTTATACTACTACTAAAACAACTAGCACTATCAATACCTCTAATACTATTACTTATACAACTAAAACATCTAACACTATCAATACCTCTTATGCTATTACTTATACTACTACTAAAACAACACTATCAATACCTCTAATACTATTACTTATACTACTACTACTACTATAACAACTAGCATTATCATTACCTATAATACTTTTACTTATACTACTAAACAAACATCTTAAACACTATTAATACCCCCAATACTATTACTTATGCAATTAAAAAAACATCTAAACACTATCAATACCCCTAATACTATTACTTATACTACTAATAAAACATCTAGCACTATCAATACCTCTAACACTATAAATTATACTACTACTAAAACATCTAAACACTATCAATACTTCTAAAACTATTACTTATACTACTACTAAAACAACTAGCACTATCAATACCTCTAATGCTATTATTTATACTACTATTAAAACAACTAGCATTATTAATACTTCTAATACTGTTGCTTATACTACTACAAAAACAACTAAAACTATCAATACCTCTAATACTATTACTTATACAACTAAAACATCTAACACTATCAATACCTCTAATGCTATTACCTATACTACTACTAAAACAACTAGCACTATCAATACCCCTAATACTATTACTTATACTACCACTAAATCAACTTGCACTATCAATACTTCTAATACTATTACTTATACTACTACTAAAACATCTAACACGATCAATACCTCTAATACTATTATTTGTACTACTACTAAAACATCTAACACTATCAATACTTCTAATACTATTACTTATACTACTACTAAAACAACTAGCACTATTAATACTTCTAATACTATTACTTATACTACTACTAAAACAACTAGCACTATCAACTACCACTACTACTACCAGTGCTTTTTTTGGAGAGAAAAAAATGTGCAGGAAGTCACGTCCTTTCAGCCCCTATTGCAGCCCCCTCATAAGTTTCAATCCTTTTTACAGCCCCCTTATATTTTTATGTCCAGCCTCCATTACCTGCCCCTTATGTCCAGCCTCCCATGTGTGCCCCTTCTGTCCATCCTTCATGTGTGCCCCTTATGTCCAGCCTCCATGTGTGCCCCTTATGATTTACAGCCTCCATTATCTGCCACTTTTGTCCAACCTCCATGTGTGCCCCTTATGTCCAGCCTCCACTGTCTGCCCTTATATCCAGCCTCCATTATTTGCCCTTATATCCAACTTCCATTGTCTGCCCTTATATCCACCCTCCATGGTCTGCCCTTATATCCAGCCTCCATTATCTGCCCCTTATGTGCAGCCTCCATTGTCTGCCCTTTAGTTGCAGCCTCCGTTGTCTGCCCCTTATTTCCAGCCTCCATGGTCTGCCCCTTATTTCCAGTCTCTGTTACTTACCTTTGTTCATTTCTCCTTCCTCCGCAGTGTTGTCTATCTCCTTCTGTCCCACGCTGTCTCTCCCAGTCACGTGGTGCGGTGGTGGTAGCACAGGGCTCCTACGGTAGTCCTGTATAACCAAATCTGTTTGTAGAATGGCAGTGACCACATAGGTTCGGTCACTGCCATTCGCAGTAACACGTTTGGTCCTACAGGGCGCCCTGTTTTACCTGTACTGCACTGTTAAAAGCCCTGCCGCTTATACAGCATAAACAGCCGATATAGCATACACAGCATACACAGCATACACAGCACACACAGCACACACAGCATACACAGCACACACAGCATACACAGCATACACAGCACACACAGCACACACAGCACACACAGCATACACAGCATACACAGCATAAACTGCCGATATAGCATACACAGCACACACAGCATACACAGCATACACAGCACACACAGCACACACAGCATACACAGCACACACAGCACACACAGCATACACAGCACACACAGCATACACAGCATACACAGCATACACAGCACACACAGCATGCACAGCATACACAGCATACACAGCATGCACAGCATACACAGCATACACAGCATACACAGCACACACAGCATACACAGCACACACAGCTTATACATAAAACAAACTGCACATACACCGGAGCGCTTGTGGTTTAGCAGTACACTCAGATAATACAGATATAATAACCAAGCCTCTCTAGCTACTCTTGCTGGGAGGATAAATCCCTTATACAAAACTGTAAAGAAGAATGCAGAGCGCTTATAAGGTTTGGTATTTATGAAATAAAAACGTATTGATATTTTCACTTAAAAAACATAAGCAGGACAGATACTTTAAAAAATAAAATAACAGACAATTAATTCCAGTATTACTATATATCAAGCAACTAATATCAATAATTGTGATTAGTTACTTTGGCACTTAGCTGTTGATCAGGCAGCTGGTGTAATGCACTGGTAACACACTGGATATAATATAGGAATTGTAAGCTGTAAAGAAGAATGCAGAGCGCTTGTAAGGTTTGGTATTTATGAAATAAAAACGTATTGATATTTTAACTTAAAAAAACATAAGCAGGACAGATACTTTAAAAAATAAAATAACAGACAATTAATTCCAGTATTACTATATATCAAGCAACTAATATCAATAATTGTGATTAGTTACTTTGGCACTTAGCTGTTGATCAGGCAGCTGGTGTAATGCACTGGTAACACACTGGATATAATATAGGAATTGAATTAAAGGTAGATACTATTTGCCTCAACTTTACTTTAGAGATTCATCACGTCCAAATTATATTTCAATTGGGTCAAGATTTCTTGTATTATAGTCGAAAATGAAATGTCTTTAGCAGCAGACAGCGGTCTCAGACCGAATTGACTTGCATTAATAAGATGAATTATGGTAGATGAGATGTTTTAATAGGTGTACATAGAGCAAACACTATTTAGGCAGCCAGTTATTTAGGAGCAAAAGTATATGGTACTTATCTTTCTTGTATTAATCGCTTGACATAGACTAGAGTACATCGGGAGATTAGCCCCGTCGGGCTTTGGAGTTACACATGTGGTAGGACTGCGCCCGCCCGCCTTGCTCCTCTATGCTGTCAAATTAAAGGTGTGCTGTGTACCAGGCTGTAAATAGCAGATCAGCTCTAGGATGTTGCTCTGTGGAGAAGATATAGGGGTCTATTTACAGAGATCATTTTAGTGTGATACTTTTCACTTCAAAACTGGCCCTATCGCATTAAAATGAAGTGTCGCATATTTACAGAACGTCGGAGCGGAGTTTTACACTCCGCTCCCGGCGTCAGACTAAACGCCAGCTCAGGCTGGCGTTAGTGACAATTATTCTGGCGATGTCCCAATAAAGGTAAATATAAGTAAATAGACCCCATAGTCTCCCGCTGTCTCATTGACTCCTATAGGTAAGTCCTGTTACGATATTTTGCCTCGCAGTTGTAAACATGAAGGACACGCTCTGGCTGTAATGTGACCAGCATACAGCTGGCGGCGGCTGCTGCGGTACAGCTCAGTGATAGTCCGTTATAAATAGAGTGGTATTTTCATTAAAAGGAAGGTCGGCAATGGCAAATCAGTGTGCCCAGTGGAGAAATAAGTGCTGTTTCTCAAAGGAACACCTCAACACATTTCTCTACTAGCTGTAGTTTCATCAGGAGGAAGTGATGTGTAAAAGGAAGGGTTGGCTATTTAAACACATTTAATTAGGACAGGTGATCTATTAACCCCATATTCGTTGTTGCCAAACATAATGGACTACAATGGTGTATGGAAAAACATTATTTTTGAACATGATAATGCCCACTAAACATGATAGTACAGTATATCATACATTATTTTATCAGTCATAAGCAGACTGAATAAATATTGAAACAAGAAGTTTCATCAGACACAAACAAAATAATGAAATTAGGAATAAATTCATGCAATAAATAAATGCTAAAAACATCAGAAATAGAACGAGATAAATATAGATTTGTAGTAAGTAATGATTATCCAATAAAAATATCTTAAGGTACATGCATATAGCAACAATAAATTTGCTTTATAAAAAAAGATAACATAAATGAAGATTAAATTAATTGTTCTTAATTAGACGTTTAGCAGTTCGAATAGTGGAATAGACTAAATTGATCATCAGTCATCTTCCAAATGCCTAAAAACATTTTTTTTTTTAATTATGTTTGGACCAATCTATATAGAAGCAGCCTTTACTTAGCGGAAGAAGAGGAACAGTATATATAAGTTACAGCGGTCTCATTTATTACATGACCCATAATTAGAGCAGCAGGAAAAGAAAATATTTTTAATTGTGGATATAAAACGGTCAAAACATCAGGAGAGGCCGTATCAATAGTCAACTTTCTGAATGAATACGCTGTCCTAGATACCTAGTATCTTTAACATACTTTTGCTTTAGATAGAATATTGTTAACAATTGTTATGAATAGGAAATAATTCTTAAGTAGGCTGAACACCAAGGGGTTCCCGTGTGTGCATACTTAGCGACGACTATGAGTTACACATAAGCAAAAGTATAACGGTAATAAGTTATAGGCATTTGGAAGATGACTGAGAATCAATTTAGTCAATAGTCTAAAAAGTTCCTTTGCGCTCAGCAAAAAAGTGGTCGTCTCCTGATGGGGTATCCTAGGTATCCCAAAAGCAATTTTGGCAAAAAACGATATATCAGTGACAGACCTCCGCAATGTGAGATTACCTAAAAGGTAAAGGGATACAGTGCAATACCCAAGGTCTCAGTGTCTGCCCAGTTCTGGAGAATCTATACTCACCAGATATCGGAGCTAACAGGCTCCTCTGAAGATAGACTTGTCGCTTATGCAGTAAATGATAAATTCTTTATTGGTGCAATCCACGTTTTTTAAACATATAGGTATTGATTCCTTATGGCTTAAAGCAGAGCCCTGTGTCACTCCACGGTGAAATGGTGAGAGCGGAATGATGGTATACCGGCGCGTCCAGTGATCACCCTGCTTCACCTAGGGATGTCGGGCTGTACTGTTAAAAGCCTGCTCTACGCGTTTCACGATCAGCTGATCGCTTCATCAGGAGGGAATCGAATAGGACCAGGGCCAGGACAGGAAGCTGATTTATAGAGACCTAAAGATAAATGCTAACTAATGGGTCCAAAGTTACTCCATCTGGGCTCTCACCACCCAATTGGAGCAACACAGTGTCCTCATTCAAATGCATACAGACTATTTAAAAAAAACCTCAGTATCTAGATAAAATACATGGAAACATTTGTATATAATGTATCATAGCAAAAATGGTATTTATAAATATTATAAACATATACAAAATCTCCTTATTAAAAATATTGTTCCAATGATGCGCTCCCAAAATATAACACAGTATATGGGACAATCAATCTAAAATCACATCATTTCACATTATATAAGAAAAAGAAAAAAGGGGATATTCATTGAAACATATATGTTTAACATTAAGGTGATAATAGTACACTCTAAGTTCATAATTAATAAATCCATGCATGCATTTGCATAAAACTTAAAACATAATGTAATCTTATCTTTCTATTATATGTTTAAAAATAAGCTCTTCACTATTAGAAGACTTTTTTGAAAAATTGAACCATATTTTCAACTTGCATCTATAGTATTAAAAATCCATAAGTGCAGAAAAAGGAATTCTCCCAATCGACCAATAAACTGAAAGGATCAAAAACAACATTCTCGTATATATTAAAGCTTTACAATTCACCATCAGATCTATATATAATACATATTAACTGCTAAAAGACACCATATATACTGCTACATGATGACATAAATTAATATATTCCATAATGACTGCTAAAAAACACTGTATATAATACTATATGATGACATAAAATTAGTGATTAAAAAAGGGCTCACTTATTATAGAACGGGGAATAGGAATTCAAGTTAAAAATACACAGATTTAAAAAGATATATATACAGATTTAAGAAAATACAAATCTTAATGTAGAGTGAGATGCAAAAAAAGGAAATCTAAATATACAAAGAGGAGACTCCTTAAAAACAGTACCAGACTAAGCTAACTCAAATAAAAGCTGCCAAATCTATGTCAATGTTTAATCCTCTAGGTGACAGGGTTTTAAGCTTGTAAATCCAAAATGTCTCACGTTGAGAGAGACAATTTTTCCTGTCACCTCCTCTGATGTCTATTGAGACGTATATAGAAGAAAAAGTTGTGTATAGATTTAATTCTATATTTTA
>WWET01010905.1:0-15963 GCA_011038615.1 Limnodynastes dumerilii
TATTACACTACGTATCGCTGTGTATTACACTACACTATTGCTGGTGTCGGGGTAACCCTCCTGGGTTACTGGTTCAACCTTCAATTCTGCAGTCAGTAAATCCTATATCCTGTACAGTAATAAGTGTCAGGCCATCAGATGGGAGTAAGTAATGAAGCCACAATAATAGCTCTCATTTATACATACAGAATCCAGCAAATTCACACTAGTTACAAGATTTATGACTCTTATGCGAGACAAACCTTAAGATAAATGTCTGGGTAACAGAAGAAGTAACAGACCAAGAACAAGAGAGGTAAATCCCCTTATCAAGACTTCTACAGACATGAACAAGACATTGATCTCCTGAGTTACCTTCTTCCTTACAGCTGGTGTTAGCCACCAGACTGTATTCCAGTCTACTATGCCACGTATCGCTGTGTACTATGCCAAGTATCGCTGTGTACTATGCCACGTATCGCTGTGTACTATGCCAAGTATTGCTGTGTACTATGCCAAGTATTGCTGTGTACTATGCCACGTATCGCTGTGTACTATGCCACGTATCGCTGTGTACTATGTCACGTATCGCTGTGTACTATGCCTCGTATCGCTGTGTATATTTCTGTGTACTATGCCACGTATCGCTGTGTACTATGCCACGTATCGCTGTGTACTATACCACGTATCGCTGTGTACTATGCCACGTATCACTGTGTACTATGCCACGTATCGCTGTGTACTATGCCACGTATCACTGTGTATATCGCTGACACTGAACATTCCTCATAATCACATGTAATATATTTCTAGTATTGTTACAGACTATCTCTGTTACAGCATATTATTACAGATACGAAATGGACCTCCACACTGTGTACTATGCCACGTATTGCTGTGTACTATGCCACGTATTGCTGTGTACTATGCCACATATCACTGTGTACTATGCCACGTATCGCTGTGTACTGCACCACGTATCACTGTGTATATCGCTGTGTACTATGCCACGTATCGCTGTGTACTACACCACGTGTCACTGTACATATCGCTGTGTACTACGCCACATATCACTGTGTATATCGCTGTGTACTATGCCACGTATCGCTGTGTACTATGCCACGCATTGCTGTGTACTATTCCACGTATCGCTGTGTACTATGCCACATATCGCTGTGTATATCGCTGTGTACTACACCACGTATCACTGTGTATATTGCTGTGTACTATGCCATGTATCTCTGTCTATATCTCTGTGTACTATGCCACATATCGCTGTGTACTATGCCACGTATCGCTGTTTATATCGCTGTGTACTATGCCACGTATCACTGTGTATATCGCTGTGTACTACGCCACGTATCACTGTGTATATCGCTGTGTACTACGCCACGTATCACTGTGTATATCCCTGTGTACTACGCCACGTATCACTATGTATATTGCTGTGTACTATGCCACGTATCGCTGTGTACTACACCACGTATCACTGTGTATATCGCTGTGTACTACACCACGTATCACTGTGTATATTGCTGTGTACCATGCCACATATCACTGTGTATTTCGCTGTGTTCTATGCCACGTATCACTGTGTATATCGCTGTGTACTATGCCACGTATCGCTGTGTACTGTGCCACGTATCGCTGTGTACTACACCACGTATCACTGTGTATATCACTGTGTACTACGCCACGTATCACTGTGTATATCGCTGTGTACTATACCACGTATCACTGTGTACTACACCACGTATCACTGTGTATATCGCTGTGTACTACGCCACGTATAACTGTGTATTTCGCTGTGTACTATACCACGTATCACTGTGTACTACACCACGTATCTATGTGTATATCGCTGTGTACTATGCCACGTATCGATGTGTACTACACCACGTATCACTGTGTATATCGCTGTGTACTATGCCACGTATCGCTGTGTACTGTGCCACGTATCACTGTGTATATCACTGTGTACTATGCCACGTATCACTGTGTATATAGCTGTGTACTATGCCACGTATCACTGTGTATATAGCTGTGTACTATGCCACGTATCGCTGTGTACTAAACCACGGCTATTGGGGTTTGGTACTATGGAGAAGATGGGGAGGGGGGGGGTAATCTGTGCATTGAGACGGTTGTAATCACCTAGATCTTCATTGCCATAAACAGGGTTATAAAGCTGACAATCCACACCCTATTCTGGAGAATTGTGCTGGTGTTCCATGGAATCATTGCCCGTGCCTGTAAATAATTACTGGGGTTATTCACGGCAGCTACGCTCCCCCTCTGTAAGTGGTAGCTCTCCCTCTCCCCCTCTGTCAGTGGCAGCTCTCCCTCTCCCCATCTGTTGGTGGCAGCTCCCCCTTTACCCCTCTGTCCGTGGCAGCTCTCCTTCTCCCCCTCTGTCAGTTGCAGCTCTCTCTCTCCCCCTCTGCCAGTGGCAGCTCTCCCTCTCGCCATCTGTGTGTGACACATCCCCTCCCGCTCTGTTGGTGGCAGCTCTCCCTCTCCCCTCTGTCAGTATAATTAAATTGTGTGTAAAAGGCGCTAGTGGAGGAGCTAGATGGGATAAAGCCAGTAGGAGTATAAGAGAAATCAAAAATAAAATATAATATTAAAATATTGAAGGGAAAGAAAATATTAATCACAAATCATAAACTAATATAAAAGAACAGTAGATGGCGCCAAAGTGTTACTAATAAATGAACAAATAAAACTGGAATCTACTATGGTCACTAGATGGCGCTAAAGTGCCATAGATAGATACAGATAAAATGGAATAATTCCTGAATAGACACAAATAGTATAGTTCAGTGATTCAGTAACAATATAAGAAAAAGTCACTTGTGGGGGTGTGGTCTGGAAATGAGAGAGCTCCGGTGCTCTATACTTAAATAGCGGCAGTGCCCACTTAATTTTACCTTCTGACAGGCTTCAGCGGGCTGCAGGTACGCAGGAGACCCCCCGGAGGCCAGATATCCTAAAGTCATTAGCTGACTGACTGGCTGGGAAAGCGGAGTGTCAGAGCAACCCTGTGTCAGAGAGAACTGGGCCCTGTATCTTCCACAACCCTGCATTTGCCACCTCCTGTTTGCTGACAGCACCTGGGACGAGGAGGTCAGTGGGAGAGACGCTGGGTGGCCGCCCTTACAGTGTGGGACCACTTCAGCCTCCCCTAGACCACCTGGCAATTATTTTACATCAACCCATCTATTTGGGCACTGCACATTCTTGCCCCCAAGACCTGGGTAAGAGGTTGTCCCCTGTCCTCTTATCCTGACCCTACTGTGTTGGTGAAAACTGCTCCCTGCAATTATTTCTCATTACCACTAGTGGGCACCAGATATCCAGAAATCTCAATACAGTCTTGTCCGCCTGATTCTTTCTTTCTCAGTGCTTTATATCCTGTCAGTGCTCTCTTCCTGGAGGAATTGATTGTTTGACCAGGCTACAATGTAAAAATATACCACTCATCTCTGGGGTACAGTCTGCTATATATGTCTAGCTAAACGACAACCCTTACAGTGGAACTGTTTTAATTGTCGCACACAATATTGTCTTGCTGCTCCTGCCTCTGCATTGATCTTTTATAATATCGGTCCACAATGCCTCCTAAAAAAACAAAACCAATGCTCCTCCAACCGCCGGTGCGATTTCCATCTTGCTCACCAAAGCCGCAACATTCACAACACCCTGTTAGTGCGGAAAGCTCAAGTACCGCTTTCTCACCTGTGCAGTCTAACGCGGCTTCTCAAGATACTGATCCAACAGTGAGCTTCGACTCTGATTCCCCACTGACCGTGAAGACAATGCATCAACTGCTGCTGTCTCTGAGAGCTGATATTAATGCCGATCTTAAAGCATCACTGCAAGAAATCAGAACCGATATCACTGAACTTGGGGAGCGGACGGACCACCTTGAAACTAAATTGGGAGAAGTGGTTCAGTCACATAATAGTCTGATTGACTCGCAAGAAACCCTGCAGAAGGAGGTTGCCTTCCTCAAATCTAAAGTAATGGACTTGGAAGACCGCGCCAGGAGAAATAATATCAAAATTCGAGATATTCTGGAATCAGTCCCTATACAAGACCTCTCTGAGTATGCAAAGGCCCTGTTCCGCAAGCTCCTTCCAGACGCTCCAGAAGCAGAATTACTTCTGGATCGGATCCACAGGCTGCCCAAGTCGGATATGGCTCCCCAATCTCAGCCGCGGGATGTATTAATGAGAGTTCATTTCTACCATACCAAAGAGAACATCCGGCGAGCTGCTCGGGATTCTGAGGATGCGGATCTGCTTCAGGGGCTACAATTGTTCCCGGATCTATCGGCAGCCACATTGAGCAGAAGAAGAGTTCTCCGTCCCATCACTTCTGCCCTGCGAGCCCAAGGGATTATATACCGTTGGGGCTTCCCAGTGAAGCTTTTGATACAGCGCTCCAATAGCCTGCACGCTATATCGACGCTAGAGGAGGGGCTCTCTCTTCTTGCTTCTTGGGATGTTCCAGTCCAGGTGTCCAAGACATCTCGTCCAGCACCATTGAAACCGGATTGGTCAAGAGCTGGGACTTCGCAACCATAAGTTGTAGGTGACGGCGACTCCAGATGACCCGTGTCTCACCTATATCCTTTTTATTACTTCGCTCGGTCAGGGGGCTTCTCGCTCCATGTGTTCAGATGTCTTTAATTTGATTGGGTATACATGGGTCAGTTAACTATATATATATACTGAATTTACTGTTAGTTTACTACTTTGCTATTGTTTATCCTTCTGATATATTGGTTACCCCAGAGATGTTTATCTCACCCCACAATGTTGGTGTTGCCACACTGTCCTATGTGGCTCCCTTTTCGGCCTGATATACAGGGCTTGTTTCCCTGTCTCCCTTCCCCTTGATATTTTCCATTTGGATTACAATTACAAACACTGCAGTCTTTTCATGGGCCTGATCCAGAGCTACGGCCGGCGTCGCTAGTACGGCGGCCGTAAGTGTAATGCGCATGCGCCGGGCAGATGTTGCCCGGCGTCACTATGGAAACGCCCGATCGTAGATCGTAGTCCCTAGTAGCGGCGTTGGGAAGCTGGAGGGGACGTCCTCCAGCGTCCCAACGCTCACGTTACTGTTTATCTCACCCCCACAATGTTGGTGTTGCCACACTGTCCTATGTGGCTCCCTTTTCGGCCCGATATACAGGGCTTGTTTGGTTTTTGTCCCTTAAGCCTTTTCCCTGTCTCCCTTCCCCTTGATATTTTCCATTTGGATTACAATTACACACACTGCAGTCTCTTCATGTCTCCAAAATCAGTTAGTCTAATATTACCTCCCCGGATTTACATTAACCTGCTGCCTAGCCTTATCCCCTTAGATAGCTATGGTTAATATTTTAACCTTAAACGTAAAAGGACTGAACTCCCTCGTCAAGAGGAGATTGGCCCTGGCATCCTTTCACGCCCATAAAGCAGACATAGTAGCACTTCAGGAAACGCATTTTCACTCCAAATCCCCTCCAAAGTTTTCTAACCACCATTACCCTATGATTTTCACTTCCAACGGCCCATTTAAAAAGAATGGCGTAGCTATCTTGTTTCGCTCTAACTTACACTTTGAGATGATTTCGCAAATCTCTGATTAAAATGGGAGGTATATTATTCTTATTGGAAAACTAGACTCTCGCTGGATCACACTGGTAACGTTATATGCCCCTAATACTCACCAATTGCCTTTTATGCGTACCCTATTTGAACAAGTTTACCCCATCAGGAAAGGGCATCTCATCTTATTAGGTGATTTCAACTTAGCTCCAGACCCCAAATATGATAGAACTAAACATGCAGGAGAGGACGTTCGGTCCTGGGAGCCTCAGACTTTTGGGTTTGCAAAGCTCTTGCGAGAATTCGATCTGTTTGACTTATGGAGGGTTATACATCCAGGAGAAAGAAATTATACCTTTTATTCAGCTCCCCACAAAACCTATTCTCGAATTGACTTGATCCTTACAGATAAGTGGGCCTCCAGCATTCCTCCTCTGTAGATATACTCGCGAGAGTTTGGTCTGACCACGCACCAGTTCTCTGGAAGTGGGACACCCAGCAAACAACCCCCCTAGACCGTGGAGACTCCCTAACCACTTGGTGACAGACCTGGTACCTAAAACTGAACTTACCGAAGCCCTAGCTGACTACCTCTTGCACAACTCCCCAAACCAAACTAATGTTTTTACTCATTGGTGTGCCTTAAAAGCTGTATTAAGGGGGTGGCCATTAAATTAGGATCAAGGATTCAGAAGCAAAACTCTCAGGCCTTTGTGCAACTAGAGTCTAGCCATAAACTATAACCTACACCCCAGGTGGCATTAGAATTAGAAGCCACACGCAAGGAACTCCAAAAAAAGTTATTCATGCGTTCCCAGTTAGCGATGAAAAAAAGCCAAGGGAAATTCTACTCTTCAGCTAATAGGGCGGGAAAACTGCTAGCCCGTAAGTTTAGGTCTCGCCAATCTGCTAATCGTGTTAATCATCTGATCTCTCCTGTAGGTGGGAAAATTCTGAATCCTTCTCATATAGTGAATTCTTTTGCAGAATACTATTCTAATCTATATAACCTGCAGAATTCACAGCCTACACCAGAGTCTATTGGGAAATTCCTCAGAACTATCACATTGCCTAGGTTGAGTGTGGAGAACCGTCCTAAATGCCCCATGGTCAGTAGCGGAAGCTTCAGCCGCTATTAAGGCCCTTCCTGAGGGCAAGGCCCCAGGAGCAGATGGGTTTATTTCCTCTTTTTATCATTCTTTCATGGACCAAATAGCCCCCCTAATAACTGATATGTTTCATACAGTCTCAGAGGGAAGATCTTTCCCTGCTGAAATGCTATCTGCACAGGTCATAACCATACCAAAGCCAGGGAAGGATCCTACAGCCCCCCAAAATTTTAGACCTATAGCTCTGCTAAATGTAGACCTTAAAATCTACGCTAAATTACTAGCCAATAGAATTGCGCCATTGCTGCCTACTTTGATTCACCCTGATCAAGTGGGATTCATTCTAGACCGCCAGGCTACAGATGCCACTAGACGTGTTCTAGATGTAGTAGAGCTTTTGAATATTGAAGGTCGCCAGTGGATCCTTCTTTCACTTGATGCAGAGAAGGCCTTTGATCGCCTACATTGGGAGTACATGAGATGAGTCCTCAGTAAATTTGGCTTCAATGGCCCAATCCTTCATTCCATTTTAGCACTGTATACAGATCCTAACGCCCGAGTCTTTGTTAATGGCTTTCTCTCTGAACCATTCAATATTAATAATGGCACTCGCCAAGGTTGTCCCCTATCACCCCTCATCTTTGCCTTAGCAATGGAACCCTTTGCGGAAAGGGTGAGATCCTCTCCTCTCTTCCCTGGCTTTGAGTTTGGCACAACATCACAGAAAATTTGTCTTAAAAATGTGTTTATTTGCAGATGACGTGCTATTGTTTGTATCCAAGCCTTCTACCTCTCTGCCGGTCTTACACTCCATATTGACTGAGTTTTCCCAGGCCTATTTTTATAAATTAAACGCCTCTAAAACGGAAGCCCTTCCTATTAATATCCCTCCTACCCTACTTACGCATTTGAAAGTTTCTTATCCTTACGTGTGGAAAAAAGAGTCGATTTCCTACTTGGGGATCTCCATCCCTGCCCGTATTTCAAAGGTATTTGATTGTAATTTTATTTCACTTTCCTCACAGCTAGCTCAAATAACCAGAGGGTGGATGCAGTATGAGGTCTCCTGGCTAGGTCGAATAGCCGCCTTTAAAATGATGCTACTCCCTAAAATTCTCTATTTTTTCAGAACAATTCCCTATTCCCCTCCCAGAGGTGTAGCTAGCTGTGTCGAAACAGAAAATAATAGCTTAATATCTATGTCATTCATTGTATAGCGAGAGAACAAAGGACCACAAAAGAGCGCGAAAATACGCACGCTAACAAACACACGCGCATACGCGTTCGTTTGTGTGCGCGTTCACGCTTTCGCGGGCTTTATTGGTATTCGACGATAACCAAACATAACTCATATTAATATACATAAAAACATACGGAGCTTGTAACCAGTTAACGTATAAAAATGTTTCTGTTTATTAAAACTGCGTATTTTCTCTATAGACGGAGTAATCAAGGAAAGATCGCCGAACTGCGAATGAATGTACGATGTGTGGCATGTTTAGTGTTGTAGGGTAGCTTAAATTATGATGAATATTGTTAGCTAGATGCTGTTAAGACCGCATGTCTGCGGCAGTAGCTAGCGCAATGCATAGGTTAGCTTAATATTTTGTATGAATGTGTGAAGGAAGTTACTTTGACCCCCCAAGGAGAAGAACAAAAGGATGACCAGGACCAATGGGAGACCATCTGAGGACAAAGACCAATGGAGAAGCGAACATCAGCAGAGGATTGAAATTGCTCCAATCAAGCAGGAGTTCGGCGGCTCCTTTCATCTGTGGACTTTAAATAGACTCTGATTTGGGACATTGATCTCTCTCTCTCCTTCACCTTCTTATCCTGTGGGACGATTGGATTGACGTCTTGTCCGCTGGTTGGATGTGTAATACCCTGCTATGGGGATTCCTATTGTAGATTGGTTGGGCGCCATCTAGGGGTCAAGGAATTACACAATGCTGTTAGTTGCTAAGAGACCAACAGCTGTTGAGGACGCGTGGCAGTTGAAGGCACGAGGGGAGTCTGGAAATTTCGGGGATCAGCGCGAGGCTGGTGAGTGAGGGTGGAGTTGAGCGGGAGAGTTTGAGGTAGGAGAAGGCTGAGGAGAGTAGAGTAAGAGGGATAGCGTTGAAGAGCAGTTCTAACGCAATGCTAGTGACAAGGAAGGAATAAAGGACACACTCGGTGAAGGGAATGGAGACTGGAGAAGGAGTTTAACTTACCTGAAGGCTTGGATTGATTTTGAGGAAAACCTAAATATTGGGGGTCGGTGATTGAGACAAGTGGAGGTGTCGGATGACGGGAGAATCCCATTAGTAAATCCACTGGTTCCTAATATGGTGAATTGAACAAGGTGGCCTGGTGAACGACTTGGGAATTGGTGAGAGGATTATAGGTGACAGCTGAGAGAAAGAAAGAGAGTAAAGTTTGGCTGTACAGAGGAGGAGGCGGATTCAGATTTCTGGCGGTGTGGATTGAGAGTAACGGGAGGTGCAAGGAAGAAATGACAAGTATAGTTTCATCGTGAGGTATTACTTTCTGCAAGAAGCTGAAGTGGGTACAAGTGAACGACGGTGCTGTGGGAAAGTGTGCCAGTGTCGGAGGGAACGGCGGCTGGACGGAGAGGTGTCGGAGCGATCATTGGAGTCTGCAGGTGGTCGGGGAGACAGAGAGTGGAGGGAGAAGTACGAAGGAAGCAGTGGCTGGAAAGGATTCTGAGATGGTGATTGCTGGAGCCGACAGGTGAACAGTGGATCGGGGAGCTTGGATTAGGAGATTTGGTGAGACGGTGATTGAACGGAGGAGATCAGTTGGTGATACGGAAGGAAGAGAAAGCAAATTGGAACTAAAGATAGGGCCACCGTGACTTGCATGAGACAGAACAGAACAGTCATCTATGGGTATGAGATTGTGAGACTGTCAGAAGTGGAGTGCTGGTAGAGGTAATTCACGGGAGAGGGGAATTGGATGCACTAATTGTTCTGCAGTGTTAACTTCCAATCCACTTACCTGTTGGTGTGAGAAATAGACTCTGCAACCAAGTATTGTATGGGAGAAAAGTGGGAGGTGTTTAGATAAAGTCTAGGTGGGGAAATTAGACAAGTTAAATGTGGCTAGGGAAGGAGTATATTCGTACATTGTATTAGTTTAATTAAAATATAGTGATTGTTTAAAATCTAGTGTGTATTAATAGAAGGGGGAAGTAAGGGTTCAGGTTATAAGGAGCTGAAACTCCAAGTGGATAGTTTAAACTGTTATTGTCGAATTGTAGGTGGGAGTGTTTCTTGGTCCTCATGAAACAATTTTAAATGTTAATGTGAATAATTACTACTGGGAAATATTGTGCAAGTTTTGTGTTATCATTAATTAATTGAAATGTGCAACTATACTTTGTAAAAGGGACAGTGTTTCAAACTGCCATTGTATCACAAAGCAAATGTTATATGAAGTGTTTATTTGTTAAATCTATTCTAAGCTTGATAATTGTACTTATTGCGAGAGTATTTCATTGTAGACTGTGAAGTTTTATGGGCTAATGTTTCTCCTACTATTTCACAAAAGTATTGATTTCGGTTGTTAAATTGAAATTTCTAGAAGTACATATATCAATTGGGGAGAAATCCTTGACAGTAAAGTTCTTACTGAAATACTTCATTTCTGTGTGATTAGTTTCTTCTCTGCAGATCTTACCGTTCACTCCCCAATACTGATACAAAGAACATAATTTAATTCGCTTCCCATGGTGTTAATTAGCAAAAGTTATTATCGTTATTGTAGCTATTAAGTATAGTTTTAAAAAGTGCTACAAAATTTGGCGTCCACGAACAGGATACGAGACCTGTTAATTAATTAAATTAAATTAATTTAGTATTTAAATATGTCAAAGTCTCAGACCCCCTTGTCTTCTATGCGGAGATTTCTGCCTGCTTCCCCAGGACAGAGGTCTTCAATGTCAGCAGAGGCTACATCCAGTCAGGAACAGTCACCGGCAGCCATGGCATCACCGATTACAATGCCGTATTATTTCGGAGCTCCATGGTTGCCTACGTATGCGGGGAGGGGACGTGTTCCAGGTGCAAGTACTTTCAGGGAATTTAAAGAAAAGATGCAGTCTATGTTTAGATTATATCCGTTAACTGAGGCACAGAAAGTAGAAATTCTGATGGGTCAGTTGAAAGGGTCTGCGTTAAGAGAGGTTAAAGCTTGGGCGGAGGAGGAGAAGAGAACAGTGGAAGACATTTTTAGAAAGTTATTAGGAATTTTTAATGCAAAAACCGTGGCCAAATTAAAAAGTCATTTGTATGCGAGAAAACAGAGACATGGGGAAACGTTGAGAGATTATGCTCTAGCATTACAAGAGGCAATGAGAGCAGTGCAGGCGCTTGATTCGAGAGAGATACAACAAGCGGATGCAACTTTGATTGACCTATTTATTGAGGGTGCTCAGGGGGAAACTGTCCGTTCCCAACTCAGAATGTGGAAACAACAGCAGGTGGATGTGTCCTTTCCAGAATTTAAGGAAAAAGTCTTACAGATTTTAGGGATGAATGAAGGGGATGAGTGGGAAGAAGAAACTGATGTGGAATTATTCGAAGATGATAATCTCAGTGAGATTAAGCCAGTGATTAAGACTAACAATGTGGATGGTAGGGAAGTTATGACTCAACAGGCTCAGATGTCGGCTGGGACGGATCCGGTCGGGGTCATTGAAAAACAGCTCGCTGAATTAACTGCAAATATGACTAAAATGGGACGAAAGTTGGAGGAACTTAGTTTGGGAAATAGTGGGGCTTATAGAGAAGAATGGCGTCCTAGGAATATCGGGAGGGACTGGTCCCATTGGAATGCTCCAAGGGAGTCGGGTCGACGGCCTTCGGATAAATTTGATGCGCAGGGAAGACCTATCTGTAGAAGTTGTAATAGAGGGGGGCATATTGAAAGAAATTGTTCATATCGGCCTTTAAACGGGGGTATCCCGAGGCGAGGGACTGACCCTCGGGAAAACAACCAGTAGTAGGTCCATTGACGCAGGAGTGGTGGCCACAATATGTGGGAGAATGTCCCCATTTAAAGATCCAAATTAATGGTGTGGAGATGATGGCTCTACTTGACACAGGTTCTCAAGTATCTACAATTAGACTTACCGAATTTCGACAACATTGGCAAGATAAAGATAAGGGGAGTCCTCCCACTACTTGGCTTCAACTCCTAGCTAGCAATGGACAACCCATTGACTACTGTGGATATTGGGAAGCGGACATGAATATTGGTCGGGTAAATCTATCTAGGCAAGGATGTTTGATCACCACTGTGCAGGGTGAACACTTGCCACCAGTTATATTAGGAATGAATGTTCTGAAAAATTGTCCGGAGGAGTTAGTAGAAGCTCTTAAAACTGAAATGCAAAATGTTGTCCCAAAAATGAGAAAACTCTTGCAACAGACAGTACGGATATTGGAAGGGCGGGGAAAATTTGCCAATCACAAAGGAGAAGTGGGAAAAGCGAGAATAGCTGACAATCAACCAGTGTTACTTTTACCAAATTCAGAGCATGTCATTTGGTGTAAGGCTCGTATTGGGCCTGGCGGACAGGATTATGAGGCCATGCTTGAACCCTGGGAGGTAGAAGGTCAACAGCCGTTTGTCATAGCCCGAACTCTGGCCAAGGTACAAAATGGTAGGGTACCAGTGAGAATACTAAACCCTCATAATTACCCTCTGAAACTTTTTAGACATTGTCCGGTGGCAAGAATTACACAGATCGATTTTCAAGATATTGTGGGACAGAATATTATGGTGACCTCGGCAGCTCAGGGGGAGTCAGAGTCACCTGGCTCGGTAGTTGAGACTTCCTGGTGGAAACAAATCCAGATGATCGGAAACTCCTCCAGAGCAAACGGAAGGAGTGGTTAAAGTAGTAAAAAAAAAATGCTGTAATTTTTAGTCAACATTCCTCCGACTTTGGAGAAGCAGAAGGTATTTTCCATCATATTCCTACCGGGACACATCCTCCTATTAAAGAAAGGCATCGAATGTTGCCTCCAACAATGTATCAACCTGTGCGTAATCTCCTTTCTGAAATGAGAGAAACGGGAGTGGTCAGGGAAAGTCACAGTCCCTGGGCAGCCCCATTGGTGATCGTAAAAAAAAGACGGAAGTTTACGTTTCTGTGTAGATTATCGTAAACTAAATGCTGTGACACATAAGGATGCATATCCACTGCCTAGAATCGAGGAATCTCTGACGGCGCTGAAGACGGCCCGATATTTTTCTACTTTGGACCTCACCAGCGGGTACTGGCAAATCCCAATAGCCCCAGAAGATCGGGAGAAAACTGCGTTTACGACACCAGTGGGGTTATTCGAATTTGAAAGAATGCCCTTCGGACTGTGCAATGCGCCTGCTACATTTCAAAGAGTTATGGAGCATTGCCTTGGACATCATAACTTTGAAATGGTCTTACTTTATTTGGATGACGTCATTATCTTTTCAAAAAGTTATGAGGAGCATCTGTCCCATTTGAATGAGGTGTTTCAACAATTGGCCAAGTTCGGGCTAAAATTGAATCCGGCTAAGTGTCATCTATGTAAACCTGAAGTTAAATATTTAGGCCATATCGTAAGCGCTGAAGGCGTTAGACCGGATCCGGAAAAAATTGCAGCTGTAAAAAATTGGCCTGTGCCTCGGACCGTGAAAGATGTAAGGAGTTTCTTGGGGTTTGTAGGGTACTACCGCCTTTTCGTGAAAAATTTTGCTAGAGTGGCTGCTTCGCTTCATGAACTTCTTCGAGGGAAGGCAGGTCATGAACGGAAGAGCTCTGAAATTGTCAATTGGGGAGAAAATCAACAGATTTCCTTTGATCATTTGAAGACTGCCTTGACTGAGGCTCCATTGGTCGCATATCCTGATTATGAAAAAATATTTTGTGTCTATACTGATGCCAGCCATCTGGGATTGGGAGCGGTCCTGTCGCAGATTCAAGATGGTACAGAAAGAGTGATAGCGTATGCCAGTAGAGGCCTTCGGAAGTCGGAGAGAAACAACGAAAATTACAGTACTTTTAAGTTGGAATTACTTGCAGTGGTATGGGCAGTCACTGAAAAATTTAAGCATTATTTGGCTTCTACCCCTTTTGAAATTGTGACAGATAATAACCCGCTGGCCTATCTGTCAACAGCTCGCCTTGGGGCACTGGAACAGAGATGGGTATCCCGACTGGCAAATTACAAATACACAGTGACTTATCGTAGTGGAAAAACTAATGGCAATGCTGATGCCTTATCTCGTATACCTCGTGAAGACGTGGCTGAAGAGATCAAAGATGTGGTAGAGGAAGTGGAAACCCCAAACTTTAACTCTAGTTCTAGAAAAATCTTTGTAACCTCCGATCCGGTGTCCGTCACAAATGAACGTGATGTCGGTGCACAACCAAATGATAACACTGAAGTTGATTGGAAGCAAATTCAGCATGAAAGTTTGATTTTGAGGGAATTGCAAAATCTTATTCAGAATAAGAATTTTCTAACTAAAATGCAAAGGAATCCAGACAATTCAGAGTTGGTAAAATTATTGAGACAAAGGAAAAGGATTAGGCTAAGACAGGGTCTTCTTGTGCGCATCAAACTCGATCCAGGTACCCATCAAATGGTTTCACAAGTTATTATTCCCAGATGTAAGGCTTCTCTCTTGCTTGAAGCCTATCATGATAAATCAGGGCATTTCGGTACTCAGAAATTAGAAGCAATGCTTCGAAGGCGGTATTTCTGGGTAGGAATGAGGGAAGACATTAAAAATTGGTGTCAAAAATGTATAAGATGTAATCTCGGGAAACAGCCTGGGGAAAATTTAAAGGATCCTTTACACCCTATCCAGAGTAATTATCCTCTGGAAATTGTGGTGTTGGACCATGTTAAACTCGCACCCAGTAGTGATGGAGCCCAATATGCCCTGACTATAACCGATCACTACAGCAAATTTTTAGTGGCCGTTCCAGTAAGAAATTTATCCGCAAAAACTACCGCAGAAGTGTTTATGAAATACTTTGCTAGACCTTACGGATACCCCGACCGGATCCTCACTGATCAGGGTCCAGCCTTTGAGTCACAATTGTTTCAGGAACTGTGTGTTCTTTATGGTTGTAAGAAAATTCGGACGACTCCCTACCATCCACAGGGTAATGGCTTATGTGAAAGGGCAAATCGTACATTGATAGGAATGTTAAGAAGTTTAAATCCGGAGCATCGTCTCATATGGCCTAGATTGTTGCCTGATCTCACTTACCTTTACAACAATATTGAACACTGCTCCACAGGATACACACCATACTACTTAATGTTTGGACGTCAGGGCAGGTTACCGCAGGATTTGAATTTACTACCATTAAAGGCTGGAACAATGCTCCCTAAAACTGATTGGGTGCGAGAGCACCAAAAACGTATTGGATTAGCCAGGGAATTGGTGGGTAAAAGAATGGAGGTGGTTCGAAGGAGACAAAAGAGAAATTATGATGCCAATGTTAATTTTGTGCCTCTTCAAGTAGGGGACAAGGTGTGGAGAAAGAAAAATGTCAGGTCAAGTAAAATAGATCAACTTTGGGAAAATATTCCCTATACGGTCATGGCAGTGCCTGGGGAGGACTTTCATAGCTATCAGGTCAGGAAGGGTGAGAATGGCCCTATTGCCATCCTGTCGCGGGAACAACTAAAGTTGTGCACAGGAAAAGGTCAAGACCCTTTCGCTGAAATTGAGACATGGCCCATTCCAGAGACTCCAAAATACTTTGATAGGGTTCCCTTTAAGTGTCCAATTGATTTGTTAACCTTTATGTGCAATCCAGCTCCTGTGAGGATAGTACAGGAGGTTATTCCCGAGTCTGAGACGGGAGGGTCTGCAGAGAGAGAAACTGATTCCTTTCCCAGTTCTCCAAATTTCCCGAACCTACTAGTCAGAAGGTCTGAACGAAGCACCAGAGGTGTTTTGCCTGCAAGATATCGTGAATAAAATTTGATGTAGTTGGAGTAAGAACGTTACAAAAGATATGTTTTATTGAATATGTGTTTTGTTTTTGTTAAGAAAAACAAGTATGCTCTAGGTACCCATCACATCTGTAAGTTGCATGAGGACAAGCAACATTCTAGAGGGGAAGAGTGTAATACCCTGCTATGGGGAGTCCTATTGTAGACTGGTTGGGCGCCATCTAGGGGTAAAGAAATTACATGATGCTGTTAGTTGCTAAGAGACTAACAGCTGTTGGGGACGCGTGGCAGTTGAAGGCACGTGGG
>WWET01010909.1:0-17353 GCA_011038615.1 Limnodynastes dumerilii
TTTTCTTCAACCGCCACAATTTTCTGCTATCTAAGTAGCATTTAGTTTTGTAGATTGTGTACTTGTGGTCTTTAAAGACCGCAGATACGCAATGTATGTAACGAAACGCCACGTAGATAGCGTGAAATAGTTACTACGCATGCATAGTAGCCAAATACGGATATCTAGGCACGTAACAAAAAAAATGTGGTGTTTTGAATCCAGTCCCATATCTCTGCAGCCCCCCAATTTCCCCATCATGTCGCTGCAGCCCCTCAGTATCTCTATCATGTCTCTCCAGCCCCCTCGGTATCCCCATCATGTCTCTGAAGCCCCCCAGTATCCCCATCATGTGTCTCAAGCCTCCCAATATCCCCATCATGTCTCTACAGCCCCCCCACCAGTATTCCCATCGTCTCTCCAGCCCCCCTTAGTATCTCCCATCATGTGCCTCCAGCCCCCCTCAGTATTCTCCAACATATGCCTCCAACCCCTCAATGTTCCCCATTATGTGCCTCCAGCCTTCCTTAGTATCTCTTATCATGTGCCTCCAGCCCCCCTCAATATTCCCTGTTATGTGCCTCCAGCCCCCCCTCAGTATTCCCCATCATGTTTCTTCAGCTCCCCTCAGTATTCCTCACCATGTTTTCAAGTCCCCCCTCAGTATTCCCCACCATGTTTTTACAGCCTCTCCCCTTTTTACTTAAATTCGTGTCCATCTTTCCTTTCTCCACCGCAGCGCTCTTCCTCCTTCATGTGCATGCAGGAAGTTCCTGCATGAGCTGCTGCATCAGTTACATAGAGCACTGCTATGGAGTCCTGGGGCATGCGCAGTAGATGCCTTTTGGGACTTTGAAAAATTTCAAGTCTCAAAAGGCAAAATCACTACGCATGCGCAGGGATCAGAGCCAGACGCGCCCGGACAGGTAAGTTTAAAAGCTTTTAAGTTTTTTTCTTTTTTTTTCTTTTTTAAGTTTAATAGGTTTATTAGATAAAAATTGTATTAAAATTTAGTTAAAACATTTTAAAAAAATGTTTTTTTACTTAGATTTGAATGTTTTTTTTTTGTGAACTGTATTCCAGCGGTCTCCCAACATGTACCCCCCTCTTTCTCCCCCTAATAATAGCTATTAGGGGGAGGAAAAGGGGTTTACATGTGGAGACCGCTGGAATACTTAGCCTAACGCCATCTTCAGATGGCGTTCTTTAACGTGACGGCGCGGATTGTTAAAATCCGCGCTGACACTTAGTAAATACCGGCCCACATTCATTAGAGCGGGCCGGCGATCGGAAGGGTTAATGCAATCGCATTGTAAATAAGGAACTCTTAATTTTCATATGATAAAGACCGTTTTCACACGAAAACGGGCTGTATCATATTAAAATGATGTTTGTAAATAGAGCCCTATGTGTCAGCAAATACATACTGGTACAGGACAGCAGATATCGGTACGATAAAAGTAATATGTAACATATAACACTAGCATACCTCCCAACATTTGAGAATTCGAAAAAGGGACAAAATTTCACGGCCTAGTAGAGAGAGGGTGTGTGTCTTGAACCACCCAGTGGGCATGTCTGGGAAGGTGGGTGTGTCTTACATCACTCAGACCAGCAGACCTGCCCCTTTTATTTAACAACCAACCACATGTCTGCCCCTTATTCTTAGGCCTGCCATCCATATGTCTGCCCCTTATTTTTTGTCCAGGATTCATATGTCCAGCCTTCATATCTGCCCCTTATTATTATTAGGTCCAGCTTCCATATGTCTCCCCCTTGTTTATTTGTCCAGTCTCCATGTCTGCCTCTTTATTATTTGTGCAGCCTCCATGTCTGTCCCTTATTATTATGATGAGCCCCCATGTCTTCCCCTTATTATTATGTCCAGGCTTCATGTCCGCCCCTTATTTTATCCAGCCTCGATGTCTGCCCCTTATAATGTCCTGCCTCCATGTGTGCCCCTTGTAATGCCCAGCCCCCTTGTAATGTCCAGCCTCCATAATTGCCCATTGTAATGTCCAGCCTCCATTGTCTGCACCTTTTAATATCCAGCCTCCATTGTCTGCCCATTTTAATGTCCAGCATCCATGTCTGCCCTTTATAATATCCAGCCTCCATTGTCTGCCCCTTGTAATGCTCAACCTCCATGTGTGCCCCTTGTAATGTCCAGCCTCCATGTCTGCCCCTTTTAATGTCCAGCCTCCATTGTGTGCCCCTTTAGATGTCCAGCCTCCATTGTTTACCCCTTTTAATGTCCAGCCTCCATGTCTGCCCTTTAAAATATCCAGCCTCCATTGTCTGCCCCTTGTAATGTCCAACCTCCATATGTGCCCCTTTTAATGTCCAGCCTCCATGCCTGCCCCTTTTAATGTTCAGCCTCCATTGTCTGCCTCTTGTAATGTCCAGCCTCCATATCTGCTCCTTGTAATGTCCAGCCACCTTGTCTGTCCAGCTTCCATGTCTGTCCCTTATAATGTCCAGCCTCCATTGTCTGCCCCTTTTAATTTTTAGCCTCCATTGTCTGCCCCTTTTCATGTACAGCCTTCATGTCTGCTTCTTTTAATGTCCAGCCACCATGTCTGCCCCTTATGTCCAGCCTCCATGTCTTCTCTTATTAACCTTTGATGTCTTCTCCCTTTCTCCGCGGCGCTCCCTTTCTCTGCTGTCCAACGCTGTCTCTCCCGGTCTCATGGTAGTGCGGCATTGGTAATTCAGGGCTCCTACAGGATCCCTGCAGAACCAAATCTGAGTTCGGTCACTGCCATTCACAGTAACAGGTTTGTCCTACAGGGCTCCCGTAGAAGCCCTGTATTACCTGTACTGCGCTGTGAAAAGCCCAGCTGCATATATAGCGTTACAGGTTTTAAAAAAAAACAAAAAAACAAAACAACAACTTTGTCCCAAGAGTGGTCTCTCGGGACAAGTTGTGAGGCGGACGGGACAGTCCCCCGAATGCGGGACTGTCCCGCTCAAATCGGGACACTTGAGAAGTATGCCATAGGGAGCAGTATGTATTGTATGGTGGTAATTAGAATTCAGTGTATAATTTGGTGGTCACTAGGGTACAATATGTATTGCTTTGCAGTCACTAGATATTCGTTAGATCTAGATCGTTATTAGTGTGAAAATCAATGATATTTATTCTTAGTCACTTTTGCTTGTATTTTAACCTCTACTTTTACAGAAAAGAGAAATGAGTGTGAACAGAATGGAGGAAAGAGCAGGCGGGAGCAGAGACAAGGTAAGTAATTATTTTTTGTTTAGCATATTTTTTTTATAGATTTCGCCAATAAGGCAGCCGCCGCACTCACATGGCGGTTCGTGCTGTGTGATCCCCGTGCTCTCCTAGCACCGGGATCCACGTGTCTGTGACGGCAGCGGCTTGAGTCCTGGTTGCTAGGCAGCCAGGACGCCTTCTCTTTCCTCGCGCCCGCTGCGGTGCTTCTCATTGGCAGCAGCGGTCCACATGTCCTGGCTGCTAGGCAGCCACGGCGCTTCTTCCTTCTCCTGCCTGTCTCAGCACTCAGCTGCATTAACTCTGCGACTGATTCCCCTGCTGGGAACAGCCGGCTATCATGACAGGGGGCTGGTCCAATCCTTCAGCCCTGATTGGCTAGTTCCCCTGTAAATAGCCAGCACTGGCTTCCTTCAGTGCTGGTTATAGCGTCCTTTACGTGCCCCAGTCTTTCTGCCCTTTTGATCTTGTCTCCTTGCCTTTTTGCCCCTTAGCCTTTTGCTCTTTGCCCCTTTGTCTTTGCTCTTTGTCCTTGGTCCTTTGCTCTGCCTTATTGCTTTCTTGAGTGCCCCTCCAGTCCTGCCTTGTTCCTTGCCATTAACCCCTTGTCATTCCCCTCTCTGCCTCTCTCCCTGGTGTAGTTACCTAGTGTGATATCCTAGCTTTTCCTGTGTGCCTGTATTTGTTACCCCTTCGGGGGTACCGCTGTTTGGCTGCATGAGTGGGTGCCCGGTGAGTCTTGTTAGTCCTGTCAGTCTTAGTATTTTACCCTTGGTCCATTGTCTTGTTTTTGTGTTCCATGTAGTTCGTCACTAGTTAGTCCCTTCTGACCTGCCTGTTCCCGCTTTCTGCTCTATCTGTACTTTTGTCCCCCTTTACGTATTTTCTATCTTCTACGAGTTTGGTTCCAGGGATCGCGACCTGTTGTTGGGGTGCAGCCAATTCCAAACCCACTATCAGGGGCAATGGTGAACACCACCTGATAACAAAGGAGACAAGGTAAGTAATTATTTTTTGTTTAGCATATTTTTTTTATAGATTTCGCCAATAAGGCAGCCGCCGCACTCACATGGCGGTTCGTGCTGTGTGATCCCCGTGCTCTCCTAGCACCGGGATCCACGTGTCTGTGACGGCAGCGGCTTGAGTCCTGGTTGCTAGGCAGCCAGGACGCCTTCTCTTTCCTCGCGCCCGCTGCGGTGCTTCTCATTGGCAGCAGCGGTCCACATGTCCTGGCTGCTAGGCAGCCACGGCGCTTCTTCCTTCTCCTGCCTGTCTCAGCACTCAGCTGCATTAACTCTGCGACTGATTCCCCTGCTGGGAACAGCCGGCTATCATGACAGGGGGCTGGTCCAATCCTTCAGCCCTGATTGGCTAGTTCCCCTGTAAATAGCCAGCACTGGCTTCCTTCAGTGCTGGTTATAGCGTCCTTTACGTGCCCCAGTCTTTCTGCCCTTTTGATCTTGTCTCCTTGCCTTTTTGCCCCTTAGCCTTTTGCTCTTTGCCCCTTTGTCTTTGCTCTTTGTCCTTGGTCCTTTGCTCTGCCTTATTGCTTTCTTGAGTGCCCCTCCAGTCCTGCCTTGTTCCTTGCCATTAACCCCTTGTCATTCCCCTCTCTGCCTCTCTCCCTGGTGTAGTTACCTAGTGTGATATCCTAGCTTTTCCTGTGTGCCTGTATTTGTTACCCCTTCGGGGGTACCGCTGTTTGGCTGCATGAGTGGGTGCCCGGTGAGTCTTGTTAGTCCTGTCAGTCTTAGTATTTTACCCTTGGTCCATTGTCTTGTTTTTGTGTTCCATGTAGTTCGTCACTAGTTAGTCCCTTCTGACCTGCCTGTTCCCGCTTTCTGCTCTATCTGTACTTTTGTCCCCCTTTACGTATTTTCTATCTTCTACGAGTTTGGTTCCAGGGATCGCGACCTGTTGTTGGGGTGCAGCCAATTCCAAACCCACTATCAGGGGCAATGGTGAACACCACCTGATAACAAAGACTGGTATAATTATTGAATATGTTATTGTTGCTGTAGTGACCATGGGCCTAATCCAGACCTCCGCTCACCCGTGTTTTTACGCTTTTTGTAAGCATAAAATCACCTATTTGTACTTACTACGCATGCACGCGAAAGATGTTACGCAAAGAAACGCAGAGCGTATGGGCCTTGATTGTACCAGAATTGTAACAAAGCAAGAAGGGGCATGCCAGCCATATGAAACCCGTAATTACGCTTCGTGGGCGGGGAGAGGGCGTGCTAAGCATTGTAAATACACATGGATGCTAAGGATGCCCCCAGTTACGCTCAGAAAAGTTAGGGTAGGGTTTGGTCGGCGTAAGACGGCATAAATACGGATGACCGAGGGGAGTGAGTAGGGGAGCGCTTCGTAGGCACGCTGGCACAAATGCGCTACGCACAAGGGCATAGTATTTGCGTAGGTCTGGATCAGGCCCCATGAGAACAGTGCTTTCAGTTGGATAAACACTTCCAAGTTAAACCATAATATGTGTAGAAAAGGCAATTCTCTCTCACCCGGGTCCACAAAATAGCGAGATATAGCCCTGCACCTAGTATTAATTGTCATTAATGAGCTTGCAGCAAATTTTGGACAGTTTCTAAAGGCCCAGTATGAATCACGTTTGCAAATTGATATTCTAGGGCTAAGAATAATTCTGCTCAGGAATGATGTTAATTTTAATTTTGCCAGAAAAGGAAAAGAAGGTAAAGTAAGATCATAAGAAAAATAGTATAATACCTATGACTAAGGGGTTGATCCAGAGTTAAGAGCAGCAACCAAAATGGTTCAAATCAGTACTTGGATGAACCATATTTAATGTGAGGGATGCAAATAAGTTGTCTTATTTTGCTTACAATAAAAGTAATTTTGTATATAGCCATTGGCGTATCTATATTGGGTGCAGGGTGTGCAACACAGGGGGAACAGGGAACCCCAGTGCACACACTCTGCACCAAAATCTATATATACTGTATAAAGTATGTATGCATAAGAGCCAGCTGGCTCATTTGCTAATTTTGAAAATCTTTTCTATGTGCGGGAGAGGGGTGCTGCAAGGTGGGGGTGCCTGTGGGGGAGGGGTCCCACAGGGGAGGGGAGTGCTGCAGGGAGTGTAGTGGAGGCCTTAGGGGATGGGGTTTGGCCTATGTACAAATCCTGTACAAGGGCCTCCTCACTTCTTCAAATGCCCCTGTCTATAGCATATACTGTACATACTTTTATTTTAAATTCAGTTATAAAACATCTTGGCCCTGATTTAGAGCTGCGCTTCCGTCTTTTTTTCAGACGGAAGCGCAGACAAAATGTCTACTGCGCATGCCCAGATTGGGAGCGGTATGCAGTCCCCGGTTAGAAAATCCCAATTTCGAAAATCTGTATTTCGACCACTAAATTGCGAATTTTCGCTATTTCGAAAGTTCGCAATTTCGAATTTTCGCTATTTCGAACGTTCCCTATTTCGAATGTAATAGGTTACGAAACATGCACATTTCGATTGTATTTCTATTTCGATTGCTGTATTTTCGATTATTCTCTATTGCTATTATTCTCAATTTCGAAAAATTCTATTTCATAAAGCTCCCTATTCAGAATATACTTCTATTTCTACATTTCTATTTTCGAATTTTCTCTATATAGCTATTCTTTTCAATTTCTACATTTCATTTCATGTAATGTTGTTAATTAAATAAATAAATATACTAATAGTTTCTTTCATTTAATGTTGTTATTCTTAAATAAACAAATACATAAATAAATAAATAAATAAAGTATTAAACAATAAAAATAATGATAATAATATTAATAGTAATAATAATATTAATAATACTAGTAACTAAATAAATAAATAAATAAAGGATACTCAAATAGTATAAATAAATAAACAAACAAATCAAATAAATAAAGTATAATAAAATATTTTAACTAAATAATTAATAAATAAATAAAGTATAATAAAATATTTTAACTAAATAATTAATAAATAAATAAAGTATAATAAAATATTTTAACTAAATAATTAATAAATAAATAAAGTATAATAAAATATTTTAACTAAATAATTAATAAATAAATAAAGTATAATAAAATATTTTAACTAAATAATTAATAAATAAATAAAGTATAATAAAATATTTTAACTAAATAATTAATAAATAAATAAAGTATAATAAAATATTTTAACTAAATAATTAATAAATAAATAAAGTATAATAAAATATTTTAACTAAATAATTAATAAATAAATAAAGTATAATAAAATATTTTAACTAAATAATTAATAAATAAATAAAGTATAATAAAATATTTTAACTAAATAATTAATAAATAAATAAAGTATAATAAAATATTTTAACTAAATAATTAATAAATAAATAAAGTATAATAAAATATTTTAACTAAATAATTAATAAATAAATAAAGTATAATAAAATATTTTAACTAAATAATTAATAAATAAATAAAGTATAATAAAATATTTTAACTAAATAATTAATAAATAAATAAAGTATAATAAAATATTTTAACTAAATAATTAATAAATAAATAAAGTATAATAAAATATTTTAACTAAATAATTAATAAATAAATAAAGTATAATAAAATATTTTAACTAAATAATTAATAAATAAATAAAGTATAATAAAATATTTTAACTAAATAATTAATAAATAAATAAAGTATAATAAAATATTTTAACTAAATAATTAATAAATAAATAAAGTATAATAAAATATTTTAACTAAATAATTAATAAATAAATAAAGTATAATAAAATATTTTAACTAAATAATTAATAAATAAATAAAGTATAATAAAATATTTTAACTAAATAATTAATAAATAAATAAAGTATAATAAAATATTTTAACTAAATAATTAATAAATAAATAAAGTATAATAAAATATTTTAACTAAATAATTAATAAATAAATAAAGTATAATAAAATATTTTAACTAAATAATTAATAAATAAATAAAGTATAATAAAATATTTTAACTAAATAATTAATAAATAAATAAAGTATAATAAAATATTTTAACTAAATAATTAATAAATAAATAAAGTATAATAAAATATTTTAACTAAATAATTAATAAATAAATAAAGTATAATAAAATATTTTAACTAAATAATTAATAAATAAATAAAGTATAATAAAATATTTTAACTAAATAATTAATAAATAAATAAAGTATAATAAAATATTTTAACTAAATAATTAATAAATAAATAAAGTATAATAAAATATTTTAACTAAATAATTAATAAATAAATAAAGTATAATAAAATATTTTAACTAAATAATTAATAAATAAATAAAGTATAATAAAATATTTTAACTAAATAATTAATAAATAAATAAAGTATAATAAAATATTTTAACTAAATAATTAATAAATAAATAAAGTATAATAAAATATTTTAACTAAATAATTAATAAATAAATAAAGTATAATAAAATATTTTAACTAAATAATTAATAAATAAATAAAGTATAATAAAATATTTTAACTAAATAATTAATAAATAAATAAAGTATAATAAAATATTTTAACTAAATAATTAATAAATAAATAAAGTATAATAAAATATTTTAACTAAATAATTAATAAATAAATAAAGTATAATAAAATATTTTAACTAAATAATTAATAAATAAATAAAGTATAATAAAATATTTTAACTAAATAATTAATAAATAAATAAAGTATAATAAAATATTTTAACTAAATAATTAATAAATAAATAAAGTATAATAAAATATTTTAACTAAATAATTAATAAATAAATAAAGTATAATAAAATATTTTAACTAAATAATTAATAAATAAATAAAGTATAATAAAATATTTTAACTAAATAATTAATAAATAAATAAAGTATAATAAAATATTTTAACTAAATAATTAATAAATAAATAAAGTATAATAAAATATTTTAACTAAATAATTAATAAATAAATAAAGTATAATAAAATATTTTAACTAAATAATTAATAAATAAATAAAGTATAATAAAATATTTTAACTAAATAATTAATAAATAAATAAAGTATAATAAAATATTTTAACTAAATAATTAATAAATAAATAAAGTATAATAAAATATTTTAACTAAATAATTAATAAATAAATAAAGTATAATAAAATATTTTAACTAAATAATTAATAAATAAATAAAGTATAATAAAATATTTTAACTAAATAATTAATAAATAAATAAAGTATAATAAAATATTTTAACTAAATAATTAATAAATAAATAAAGTATAATAAAATATTTTAACTAAATAATTAATAAATAAATAAAGTATAATAAAATATTTTAACTAAATAATTAATAAATAAATAAAGTATAATAAAATATTTTAACTAAATAATTAATAAATAAATAAAGTATAATAAAATATTTTAACTAAATAATTAATAAATAAATAAAGTATAATAAAATATTTTAACTAAATAATTAATAAATAAATAAAGTATAATAAAATATTTTAACTAAATAATTAATAAATAAATAAAGTATAATAAAATATTTTAACTAAATAATTAATAAATAAATAAAGTATAATAAAATATTTTAACTAAATAATTAATAAATAAATAAAGTATAATAAAATATTTTAACTAAATAATTAATAAATAAATAAAGTATAATAAAATATTTTAACTAAATAATTAATAAATAAATAAAGTATAATAAAATATTTTAACTAAATAATTAATAAATAAATAAAGTATAATAAAATATTTTAACTAAATAATTAATAAATAAATAAAGTATAATAAAATATTTTAACTAAATAATTAATAAATAAATAAAGTATAATAAAATATTTTAACTAAATAATTAATAAATAAATAAAGTATAATAAAATATTTTAACTAAATAATTAATAAATAAATAAAGTATAATAAAATATTTTAACTAAATAATTAATAAATAAATAAAGTATAATAAAATATTTTAACTAAATAATTAATAAATAAATAAAGTATAATAAAATATTTTAACTAAATAATTAATAAATAAATAAAGTATAATAAAATATTTTAACTAAATAATTAATAAATAAATAAAGCCGTACTGCGCATGCGCCGTGCAGATGTTGCCCGGCGTCACTATGGAAACGCCCGATCGTAGTAGCGCTGTAGGGACGCTGGAGGGGACGTCCATCGGGAGCGCGCACAGAAAGATGGGCACAAAAGTACTGTGTTCGCATCCGACCAGGCTGCGCCTCTGGGAATGATAAAGGGTTGCTTTTCTCATTTAAATACTGCATCCACTGCAGTCCGGTGGCTGCCTAACAAGCCTTTCGCTTACACCATCTCTGAGATGGTGTAAGTGTAGGCACAGTACAGTACAGTAATTAGTAAAAAAAAAAAAAAGTTAAATAACAAAATTAACCCCTTCCCCCGCCACCCCCTCCGCCGCAACCTATTAAAATAAATAAATAAAGAACGGCCCTTCTAAAATATAAATATTCCTGTCCCCTTCCTTAAAAAAAATAAAAACAGTACCCACATAATAAAATTAATGAAAAATCCCACATGTGCTCCACAAAAATCAAAATGTAAAAATATGCACAATATCAATGTCCCCGTCGTGGAAAAAATCCAAGTAGTGTCCAAAGTTAAAAAAAAAAAAAGAAAAAAAAAAAAGGAAGCCGTGCGGTCGGAGCAATTAAGGCTTCGACTGTTTTTGTTATGTCCAATTCAGAGGTGCGTGTTTCTGAATAGCACATTTTCGCATCTGCTAAAACTCTGAATCAGGGCCCTTATCTCAGCTCTAATTCAGTCTGTGTTTATTAAATTTACCTCCCATTTGAGTTCAACATGGTTTTGGTAAGGTGCTGATAACACTTTTTTTTTAAATTATTTGTTTTGCTATTTCTCCAGTTCTTGTTCACTCCCTAGTTAATGTATGTGTGTTCATTGCTAATACCCTCATTCTTTCTCATAAACAATTTAAAAATTCTTCAAGATAATTGTTTAAAGAAAAATGTATTTAAGCAGGAAGTTCTAACTTTAAGCCTTGGTAAAAACTATTTTATCAAATAAACATATAGAAATGTTAGTTTTTTAAAGGTTTAATTGGATTAATTATCACATCATAAATACTTGAATTAAAGTTTAATTGCTTCATAAGAAGAACACATTGTTAGTCCTAACAAACATACCACAATGTTTAAACGTATGTTCGTTAAAATCTTTAAAATAGAGGTATAATAAAGTGAAAATTAGAAAACAATAGAACAAGAGGAAATAAGACATTATAATTTTGAAAAAGAGAGGAAATTATAAAAGTATAAAGTTGCTGTCCCTGAGGGAACAGCTGTGCATGCTAATCCCTCCTGGGCTTCTCCCATCGGATTTCCCTTCCTTCCTCCCGTCCTTGTCTAATAGCTCCCCTGTTCCTCAAGGACAAAACTAGTCCTTTGTGCTCAGTTTCGGAACAACATTAAAAACAGGAATGGGGAAATTGTAAACAGGAGGCTTTTGGCCTACAAGCCAAGGCACACTCAGGCCTCTGAGGCCTAGTGCACGTTAAGCAAAGAAACAGATCTTTGTTGCAGAAGGGATTAGGGCGGCAGGATTTCTAGGCACTGTTAAGGCATTCAGCTGGCCTAAAGTAAGAGCTTTGTAAAGAGATACCTGCATTATATATCTGTGGAAATCATTCATACTATTTATACAATCTGAGTAATGTGATATTGTCTGACTGTTAAATGTCTCTACAAGAACAGAGGGGGCCTCCCTTGCTAAAATGATCCATTTAGCAGCTACAGTTGCTTTAACCCTTAAAAAATTCACATCACTAATGTAAAGGATTACTGAAGAAATACAAACACACAATTATGTAATAGTAGGAAATAAATATTGGCAGAACAGACAGAATTACTTTTGTGGCGAGGGAAGCTTAACAATTCCAATGAATTTGTTCATTTTTGGATAGAAAAGAAATATAAAACAAAATATCACTGACTAATTAACCTTTATAGTAAGGTCCAGGAAGTTTAGGGACAAATATCATTGTATAATATAGTTTCTTACAGGCAACAAGACATACCTCCCAACCTTCCCGATTCCAGTGAGGCGGTCCTGATTTCGGATGACTGTCCTGCTGTCCGACCCACCTACTAATTTGTCCTCATAAAGATAATTTTTTTTTACATTTTTCTCTCTTTTATGTTGATTTTGTCCCTTGTAGAACAAAGTTTTTTTTTTTAAATGGGCAGAGTTTGGGCAGGACCAAGGTGAAGTTTGGGGCGGGGCCAGGGGTGTGGCTTATTTGTCACATTTTCTGTATTGAAAATGTTTGGAGGTATGACAATAGTCAGCCAGCAAGGTGGGCAAGAATCATAAGATCTGCATGGTCCACCTGATTATGTCAACAGTGTCATTAACTTGAAAACACCTCTTCTTTTCACAGCTTCCTGTACTGATATATTGAAAGTGAAGATCAGCTTCTTTTCAGGACTTTTCATAAATATTGGATCTTTCTTTTAGATCACACCCTTTTTCATCAGGCTCAAAGTAATTAACATATAGCGTTCATAGCAGTGTTCTGTTTTCTTTCATTTTGTCACCACCATTGGCAAATGCAGGATTTTTAAAGGGGTGTAATGTGTATAATACAGGTGTAATACATCCAAAATGAGATATTTCAAGCCTTTATTTGTATTAATTTTGATGATTATGGCTTAGAGCTTATGAAAACCCCAAAATCAAAATCTCACAAAGATTACTTAAAAAAAGGTTTTTAAATACAGAAATGTCAAACCTCTGAAAAGTATAATCATGCATATGTACTCAGTTCTTGGTTTGGGCTCCTTTTGCACAAATGACTACCTTAATACGGCATGGCATGGATGCTATCAGCCTGCAGCACTGCTGAAGTGTTATGGAAACTTCACACTTGACTTCAAGCATCTGGGATTGTTTGCCTCTTCATTCTTCCACCAGACTCTGGGACCTTGGTTTCCAAATGAGATGCAAAATTTGCTCTTATCAGAAAAGAGGACTTTGGACCACTGAGCAACAGACAAGTTCTTTCTTTCTTTAGCCCAGGTAAGATGCTTCTGACATTGTTTGTTGTTCAGGAGCGGCTTGACAAGAGGAACACAACATTTGAAGCACATGTCCAGGATCCATCTTGGTGTGGTGGCTCTTGATGCACTAACTCCAGTCTCAGTCAACTCCTTGTGCAGCTCCCCCAAACGTTTGAATGGCCTTTTCCTGACAAGCCTCTCCAGGCTGTGGTCATCCCTGCTGCTTGTGCACCTTTTTCTTCAACACTTTGCCCTTCCACTTAACTTTCTATTATTGTGCTTTGATACAGCACTTTGAGATTATCCAACTTCTTTTGCTATTTCCCTCCTTGTGGAGAGTGTCAATGATGGTTTTCTGCACAACTGTCAGGTCAGCAGTCTTCCCCATAATTGTGAATTCTACTGATCCAGACTGAGAGACCATTTAAAGGCTCAGAAACCCTTTGCAGGTGTTTTGGAATAATTTGCTGATTAGAGTGTGACACTTTGAGCCTACAATATTGAACCTTGTCACTTTTTTCAAATTTTGTGAGATTTTGATTTTGGGGTTTTCATAAGCTCTATGCCATAATCATCAAAATTAATACAAATAAAGGCTTGAAATATCTCACTTTACATGTAATGAGTCTATATAATATATTCCACCTACGCAACATTGCACGCATCCTTCCCTTCCTCACCAATGAAGCTACTAAAATCCTTATCCACTCTTTACACATATCACGCCTCGACTACTGTAACTTCCTCCTCGTAGGTCTCCCGCTCACCCGTCTTGCCTCCCTTTAATCTATAATCAATGCTGCTTCCAGGCTCATCTTCCTCTCACACCGCTCTACCTCGGCCTCTCCTTTATGTTAAACCCTCCAATGGCTTCCTGACCTCTCTTTAAACTCCTCACCCTCACCTTTAAGGCCATTTTGTCATCCACTGCTCCCTACCTCTCTTCCCTCTTCCCTTTCCCACCCTCTCCGTTCTGCTAACCAGCGCTGTCTGACCTCTTTATTGATAACCACATCTCATGCCTGTATCCAGGACTTCTCCCGTGCACTGCACTGCACTCTCACCTCTGCACTGGAATTGTTACAGTCCGCCAAAGGGATTCTCACCAGGGGCCCGGAGTCTATGTCAGACACCAGGTGTTCACTAGAGCCTCTAGTGGTGAGGATAGTCTGCTGGGCTGACAGGTCGTGCCCCCGGTGATAGTCCCAGAGGGGAACTGCAGCGTGGCTTAAGCTGACTGGAACCCAGGTAATCACAGGAACCCTTGCATACAGGATAACACATTGACAACACAACTGCGCTCTCATAAACAGTAAGGTTTATTGATACAGATACTGGAACCCTTGTAAACAGTACAGAAGTAATGCTATATGCACAGATATAAATAGCCAGATGTATATGGGAGCCCACCAGCAGGGGAGCCCTGAGGAGAGTAACAATAGCCCTAGGTGTAATCAGGCTACCTCCTATACAGAGTAATAGGCTATAGTGTAACTGCACTACAAGTCCCAGGAGATACAACGGAATAGTACTGAGATGTAAAAGTACTAGCAGGGGAAACAGATGACAAGTCTGCCTAACACTGCAAGCTGGAATAACAGTGCAGCAAAGCTCTAACAGAGATGGTAATTAAACCACTAGGTGAGACAGATGACAAGTCTACCTAGAATACACTGCAAGCTGGAATAACAGTGGAGCTACGCTCTAACGATACACACTGAAGGTAACAAGGTCAGTGGCAAAACACACACAGCAAACACAATGGAGATATAACTACACAGCGGTAAATACAAGCTGGTGACACACAGCAACACACACACTGGAGATAGTACTACACAGCGGTAACAAGAGCTGGTGGCTATACTCACTGCACAATGGCAAAAAGCAGGAGACGCTATAACACGTGGCAGATAACAACACACGCCTGACAGGCCGGGGCAATGTGAGATCTTAAACACACGCACACACTCTTCTGGAGATGAATGGAGACCGGGACCTGTCCAGGGCAGAGGCCGCCAGCGGGAGTAGCGAACTACTCACGCTGCGCACCTCACCACACAGGGGGTCAGACAAACACACAGCAAGAGGATAACGGGAAGGCAAGGGGGTAACACCAGGAACAAGGGTAACGGAGAATGCAAAAGCAAACCAAGCAACAGAATGTCAGCGAGCAAGATTCAGGAACCAGACGCTATAACCGACAACTAGTAGCACACAGCAGAGGCTATTTAAAGGGTCCTCCTCCAATCAGCCAGGAGAGACTGACACACCTCTAGTGCTAATGCCTGACAGCTGGGGAAGGTGAAACCTAGCAACACAGCCTGCTAAACAATGACAGAGGTTAACAGAGTGTAACAGGAATGACCTTCCTTTTTCAGTCAGACTCTCCCCCACATTGTAGGTCTTTAAGTGTTCACTCAAAACGCACCTGTTCAGGCTAGCCTACCCCTCCTCCACTTAACATCCACACTGCATCCTTCATCTATCCCTTCTCTTCCTTCCCACTCTCCTCCACTCACACCAGCAGCCCACTTCCTTCCCTCTCCTTATGTCTTCTGTAAGTTCTTCCCTCCCACATAGTGTTTTAGCTCGCACAAGCAGGGCCCTCCATCCTAGTGTTGTTCCTTCCTCCACCACTCCCTCCTCACTTTGTACCCTCTTGTCCCCCTCTGCTACCCTTTTACCCAATCCCTACCTGGTGGCTGCCTCTCAACCTCTCACTGCACCCAATCCTGATCTTCCAAGCTTGACACCTCGCATTTTGCTTTGCGTTCTGTGCTTGCTTCACTTTATTGTTTTTCTGTGATATTTTTATAGTCATATTTTATTTAATATATACTATGCTGTCCATCCCTATCCTGTATGTCTGTACCATATTTTGTTGTATTTTGTACTGCGCTGCAGACACCTTGTGGCGCCTTATAAATAAACTATAATAATAATAATGGACCGTATTCAGAATTAATAACGTCAGTGTAGTTACACACGCAAAATGCGTAAGTAGTGGGTTTTGAATGAGTGTGCATGCGCATAACTTTCAATTACGTTGCGTAATATCAGTAGTGCGTAAGATATTTCCGAACAAAAAATTTGCGAACGATTATAAGCGGCAATGGAGAAATCGTGCGCATTTGGTCAAAGTGGGCATTAGTCATAATGCAAATGCGGTGAGAGGGGCGTACTTATGAAATGAACGTGCGGTTTGATTTGCGAACGTTATAGTTGAGAGTAAAATGCGTGCGACACAGTTAAGGTAGGATAAAGATTACGGAAATGGCAAGTTTGTGAACATTACCACGCATCTTTATCGGAACGTATTGCGTGCGTATGTAATATGCAATTGCCAATTATTTCATGCAGCTGTGAACCTAATTTATGTGTGAATAAAGGGCACCTGTGTAAATAGTAGAACTCCTCTTTATTGCGATCTGTGCATTCAAGTGAAGAGATTTCTGTCTGCAAAGGTAAGCTTTAATATATTAAAAACACTTTGTAATGGTAGTGATTAACATATAACTGTAAAAATAACTTTCATGCTTATCTGTTGCATATGCACCAGTGACAGCATTCACACAAATGTTCATTTATAGTGATAACAATGAACATTTGCACTTTGTATTTAAAGGTTTTCTGAGAGATACTGTATGCAATGGATTTGTTGACAAGTCATATTTTGGTAAGTAAATTCTATAGACTACTATATAATGTTGCATCATTTCAACACCACATGAAATATGATGACAATCAAGCATTGTAACATATGTACAACATGAAAAAGGAGGACTTGGAAACTTTTCCAAACATTTTTTCTCATGTTACAGATATTTGTGCATCTTTACACTGCAGTGTCGTTATATTTTCATCCAAACTATGGTGGCAACAATAACAACCATTACCACTCTTATGTCTGTATACTTAAATGTGTTCCAAAAATAATGGAAAGAAAGCTGTCAATTGTTTCCACAACAAAATGAACCGTTCATAATGTTCTGTTTCGATTTGTTCTTTGTAGCACAAAAATATAGAACTATATATCTCTCTCTCTCTGTATGTCTGTCTCTCTAGCTGTATCTATCTATAT
>WWET01010910.1:0-13137 GCA_011038615.1 Limnodynastes dumerilii
ATAATATACAGTACAGACATACAGGACGGGGATAAACGGCATAGTACATAATATACAGAACACACATAAAGGACAGGGATGGACAGCATAGTACATAATAATAGGGGGAAGGAAGGAGAAGAAGGGATAGATGAAGGATGCAGTGAGGATGATAAATGGAGGATGGGTAGGCTAGCCTGAATAGGTGCATTTTGAGAGAGCGCTTGAAGACCTGCAATGTGGGGGAGAGTCTGACTGAAGAAGGAAGGTCATTCCAGTGCAGAATTGCAGCAGGAGAAGTCCTGGATACAGGCGTGAGATGCAGTGATCAGTAGTGAGGTCAGACAATGCTGGTTAGCAGAACGGAGAGGGTGGGAAGGGGTGTGCATGTTGATGAGGGATGAGAAGTAGGGCCTGATCCAGAGCTACGAAATTGGCCGATTTCGTGCGAGCGTACGACCGTTTTTTGCGTATTTTCGTACGAAAATTCGCACCGCGCATGCCCAGTATGACAGCTTCCGGTCGGCTGGACGACATGAGCGTATAGCGTTCGTATTGTGTGCGAATTTTTCGCTCGAGGGGCGTGCGTTCAGTACGACGGTCGGCTGGGCGCTCGTTTTACAACAGGGAGGCGGGGATAGCCATTTAAATTGTACAGTATGGGCGTGCTAAGCCCGTACGCTCAGCGTATTTGGCGTGCTAAGGCCGTACGAATTTCGTATTATGTGCGAAAATTCGTACGGCCAACGGTAGTACCCAGTGTAGGGTATAGCCGCCGTAAGCAGGTACTTTACTATGGGAGTGTTAGGGGCGTGCATGTTTTTTTCGCACGGTCGAACGTACGCATTTGCCCGCCGTGCGAATTTTCGTAGCTCTGGATCAGGCCCGTAGGGAGCATTGGATGAGAAGATGGCCTTAAATGTGAGGGTAAGAAGTTTAAAGAGAGGTCTGAAGTGGACAGTAAGCCAGTGATCAGTGTTATGCAATCCATGCTGACCAATCATGTCACAGGAAGAATACACTCACTGAGATGTGAACGTTCTCTTGTCTTGTATAAAGGCTTCTTTGGGTTTATTCATAATTTAAAGCAAACAATAATTGTGACTTAATGGTTGGAAATTCAGTGTTTCTCCTCACAGGGCTCGATTCAATTAGCTTCGCACCGGCGTTATTTGCGGTGCGATGCTAATTCCACGTAATTTTTGGGGCTATTTTTATGCGTACCCTATAGACATGTGTATAACAATTTGGTTCGTTTTCATATTGTATATGATGGAAAAAAGCGCAGTGCGAGTTTTTTTCCCGTCATCGCTCTCAATTGAATCGGGCCCTCAGTGTCCTTTTCCCTTTATGACCATGCTGAGATTATGTACTGAACACAAACAGCCCGGTCTAGAGTAATCCCAACAGAAGTGGTGAAACTACCATGGGGGGCGGCTACTATAAGGCCCGAAAGTGAGGGGGGCCCCAGACAGTCACCCACCCTGCCCCCACGGAATATCTGCTGCTTCTGGAGGATACCTGTGATGACGCTCAGCTGCATCTCCCCCACCTCCGGTCTCCACTTCCTGTTCCCTTTATGACCATGCTGAGATTATGCACTGAACACAAACAGCCCGGTCTAGAGTAATCGCAACAGAAGTGGTGAAACTACCATGGGGGCGGCTACTATAAGGCCCGGAAGTGAGGGGGGCCCCAGACAGTCACCCACTCTGCCCCCACGGAATATCTGCTGCTTCTGGAGGACACCTGACGCTCAGCTGCATCTCTCCCACCTCCGGTCTCCACTGTCACCTTTTAAGAGCTCATAAAGAGTTGGTTCTGCAAAGGACAATGCTCACTACAGGCCACTGCTCTACTCTTTAGAAACTAATGGAGATGTCAGGATCAGTGGCGCTAGGACACTGCAGCCAGACCGAAGGATCAAAGAGGATCCTACACCCTCTAGTGATATCTAAAATGATTGGTAAAATAATCCCTCAGTCAGGCGCTGTGATGCTACAAATAAATATTGAATAAAAATAAAAAAAATTGAATATAAAAAGGTCAGGTGTGCAATCAACTAAAAAAATTATGCTAGTGTGTCTCTTTAAATAGTCTTTGTAGTAAATGGTGCACTGTATCTTTAAGAGTCAGTTAGATACGTTGATGGTCGATGGTCTCATTCATTCAACTCGCTGTCCACGCTCCAGCGACGCCATCTTCCTCCTTTAGAGCTACTCCCTCGATAATGTATTAAAACAATAAAAATGGGTTTCCTGTATATGACTAATAATGAGGGGGGGACCCTGTATTGTACGGGTTCCACTGTAACGGTCACGCACATCCATGCCAGGAAATAGATACCGGAGAGCCCAGGAAGTGTGGCTTAGACCCTGGGGAGGAGTAGAGACATCTTTCTTGTGTTTATAATATTAGAATGTTAGTGATTGGAGACGTCTACAAGACTTATATTTCCTCCAATTAGATACTGATCTTAGGTGCAGCTAAGAGGAGACAGTGGAGAGCGTCCATATGGTTCAAAGCAATTAATAAAATTAATAACATTTATTTATTTTGCAGTAAAGCCGGAGATGCCGGAAAAAATAAAGTTGTCTCTGTCTGGTAATGGTGAGGTCCTGTGTTCTGCGACATTGGTGAAATTTTATCCCCGAGATATCCAGATAACTTGGAGCTGTGGAGTTAGACATTACCAGGAGCTGAGTATCGCTACACCTACATTTACAGACAATCCTGACCGCTCCTATAATGCTGTGAGTGAATGCAGAGTCCCCGGACATCTCTTCAAGGATCCAGGATTCAGAGTACTGGTAACTTGGATCCACCAATCCCTGGATGAGCCTCAGTACCAGGAAGTGTCTGCTGCAGGTAACATCACTCAGGAGCTCATCACATTCTCTGTAACTTCAAATCAAACTCATATAAAATAACTGTCTTCCCTTATTCTCCTGCAGACTTTCCTTGGCGTCCGGTGATGGGTGACATAATGACACCGCCATTGTTACACAATACAGAGGCCAAACTGCTGTGCAAAATATCCAGGTTCTTCCCTGGGGATCTGGATGTGACGTGGATGAGGAGAGATCCCGGGAAGCAGAAGTTGTACACAGTGTCTGCCAGTGATAAATACAGGATTCCAGTACCGGAGATCACACCAGGGTCTGATAAGACGTTCTCCTGTACAGCCAGCCTGATTGTGTCTGTGTCAGCGGTAACAGAACAGGGGGCAGAGTTCATCTGTCAGGTGAAACACCCCACTCTATGTGCACCCCTGGAGAAGAGGACCGGAGAGCTCAGATTAACTGGTAAGTCTAAAAAAGTTTAATGAATAATAATTTAAGCACAAAAAATACACTTATATAAGACTGATTGTCGCAGTTATTGGGCTTCAGATTTACCAAGAAAACTCTGCAATTTTGTATAACCCCCCCAAAAAAACAATAGAAAAACATAATTGTCCATATACAGTGTACCGGGTGTAAGGCTTATGCATGCAGTATTTACAAGTATAGATGTTTACATCCTACTCATACTCATGTTTTAAACCATTTCTTTATGTACAGCACATATATTATTAGGCATTAGCTACACTAGAAAACCCAAATTAAATAGATAGAAGGGCCATGGGGGGAATTGACTGTCCTGGGAGCTGCTGGGTCTAAATTATGTGCCCCAAAAATTTCACTGAAGGATCATATATAAAAAATAGACGGAAAGACCGTGGAGGATTCGACCACGTTTCAGTAACGATTGTTGACCTTTCTGTAATACCCCCAGATGCTGGGGGGCGGTGTACAGGTAAGAATTGCGGAAAATGGGTTCGTAGTGGAACGACTCAAGGAAAAGAACAAACTGAACAACTTCTCTAGTTAAAGAAATCTTTGTTTACTTTTTCTTTCTCTTTATAAGCAGAAACCTTTACGATTTCTTTTGCTATGAGTATGCCATACATTTAACAGAAAGAATGAATAGAAATTAACACAAGAATACAATTTAAATAATTTTCAAGTATTTGTAAACTTCACTTGGCTAAATTTTCAGGAACAGAATTATACACAATTCCCATTCACTTTTCTATAAAGAAATACCCCTTTTAGGTATTCTAACAACAATGTTAACAAAACAAATCAATGAATATAATACTTCAATTAGATGGATTTACACCAACAATTTGACAAAATCTTTGTTTTTGCAATTACCTCTTTTTTACTCTGCCTTAACTAATCTTATTTAGAAGAAATCGAGGCAAACCTATATAATATACTTTTTATCTATTAACTTATATTATACTTTGAAACAAGTTTTCCTTACAATTCTTTTTGCAACATTCAAGTTTATCTAAACCCTTTTTTACACTTTTGGTTTTGTTACAAGTTATAGTTTTAGTCTCCACTCTTTCTTTTTAGCTAAATCCCTGGTAAATTTATTAATCTAAACTCTCTCTCTCACTTCTTGCCCCTTCTCTGTCTCAAATGTTCTCCCCTTCTGTTCACCAAATTATTATGTTACCGGTAATTAGTTATTATACTGTCTCTGCTTCAGTTCCCCGGTAGTCTCTCCCTCTGTAACAATCATTCCTCCGACCTTCAATTTTGTATGCGGCTCTCCCGAAGGCTCTATCTCTGTCTCCTCCGGCACCACTCTCACTCTCTCCCGTTACCGACTGTCACCGGCTCCACTGTTCTCCCGAGGGCTCTATCTCTGTCTCCTCCGACCTCTTTCTGAATCTCTCTCCCGTCTGTCTTACTCCGTACCTCTGCTGTTTTTCTCTTCATGCAGGTTCACTCTCTGTCACTTTCTTTACCTCTGCTGCTCCTCTCCACTCTTCCGACTCCCTACTGGCTCTCTCTCCCGTCTGTCTCACTCCGTACCTCTGCAAACACCGGCTCACTTGTACTGCTACCGAGGGTTCTAACTCCGTCTCCTCGGTCTGCTGCTTGTTTTCTTTACTTGTCACCGCTCTCCAGCTGTCACTCTTATTTTCCTCACTTTGCCCGCTAACATACACAGCCTTCTCCTCTAACTCTCTCCTCACACTCCGTACCTCTGCTGTCTTTCTCTACATGCAGATCTAGCAGTTTTTATATCAACGTGTCACTTGTGCTGAGTCTTGGCTTTCGGAGCACTGTTTCTAATAAATTGGCCACTATCTCTCTCTATATCACTATTTTTCTATTTGTTTTCTATCTCCACTCCTCAACTTTCGCTTTTCCTCACTACGCACTTCGGGCGACTCAGCCACTATTTTCCAACCCACACCAACGGGACTGTCTCGCTCCACACTGAAGTTTCTAGAAAGCCCCCGTGCTGTGGCACGCGTCCTCATCAGCAAATCTTTTGCCTATTGCACGTGCTAACCTGTGCCCTATCTTCCTTTATAGGTACAACCTCTATAGGCCCCCCACAACTTCAACAATTAGGGGTACTACATTTACTTCACCACCTTGTGTTACCTTACTGCTCTATTGCTGGCCATTTGTCTCCTCTCTCCCTCTGCTCCTCTACCTTGAGACCTTACCCCCTTACCCCACCAGCTTCCTAAAAGTACCACCAAGATCTTCATCCTACACATATCTCTGGAGTCATCTCATACCATTCTTGGAAGTCTGACTTGGAACATTATTCCCAGACTTACCCCACTCCATCCATCACACGGCCCATACTATTGCAATACCACCAACCAGTGCTCCACAGACTCTGACCAATATACGGACACTCCATAAACTAATATTCCAAGGGCAGCACTAAATCACAATGCTTTCCGTCTCTTTTTATAACACTGGAATACCTGTCTAATGTACACAAAATCTCCCACAGTTTCATTTTATTATACTACACCCGTGGGATGGTGAAAGCCCCAATCATCAGCAGAGTAGTTGCAAGAAACCAATCATATTCATGTTTACATTCAATGGACCTGATTCAGAGCTACTCCTGGGAGGAAAGAGAGGAAAGTTGCTCCTGGGCTAAACCATGGTGATTGCAGGGGAGTCATATTTCATCTGTTGCAAACAGTATTAGAGCTGAGAGGTACACTGCGGTGGCACCTGTAAACAGTAGTAAGGCACAGCAGTACTGCAAAGACATGATGAATAACAGAGAAACATGAAAGCACAAGGAAAGCACAGGGAAAGCACAGGGAAAGAAATGGGAAAGCACAGGGAAAGAACGAGGAAAGCACAGGGAAAGCACAGGGACAGCACAGGGAAAGAATGGGGAAAGCACAGGGACAGCACAGGGAAAGAATGGGGAAAGCACGCGTATATACAGGGACCAGTCACTTAATGCAACGGCACTTATTGCACTGGCAAGGCTGAGCCTGTGCTGCAGGTTTAAATAGGAAGCACTGAGCTCCCACTGACATTGGGTACCTCTAGTGACACCTCTAGTGTCTGTGACGTCATTATTTCTATGAAAGGGGGACCTCTAGTGACGGAATGGTCACTAGCCGCGTCACCCTCAAGCAGGAAGGCTGCAAGAAGATCATCTTTGAAGACCAGGAGCATCCTCAGCACAGCACCGGAGGACATCTTAACAGTAAGTACTTAATATTTTTTATTATTTGCTGACTATAACAATAACAGTAAAAACCTTAATTATTTTACAGTGTGGCCACCTGTATTTTTTATTAATTAGGTGGGGACATTGGGCTGGATCCAGACCTTGTTAAGTGCATGAACTTAGTTACACCTGGGCTAAACCATGCTGATTTCAGGGGAGTCATATTTCATCTGCTGCAAACAGTATTAGAGTTGAGAGGTGATGTTTCCTATCCCAAGTCTAAATAACAGTGTGATAGTAACGCTGGCCAGTATCTGTGTGCAGTAAGCAATTCAAAGATATATCCCTGCATGCAAAAAATACAATGACCTTGACTCCCCCTGAAATCAGCATGGTTGTGCCCAGGGGTAACTTTCTCTCTTATTTTCAGTCTCTAAATCAGGACTTTCTCACAAACAAATGTGTATTTTCTCCCCTGTCTGCATGCGGTGGTGGTTGTGAGATCATCCGAAATCTCCAGTACTCAACCTGTGCTAGATTTCCCCATCCCATGCTATTCCACCCATTCTGAGTGTCAGCTCTTCAGCCTAACCAGTGTGTTCCACTGCTAAGGATTCGGAAGGGGGTGTATAGGTCACATAGGTCTATAACAGGAAAAAATATACCAAGAGACCAGTAAGTGCAGCTCTGACCTTGGAGAAAAGAAACGTTGGGGAAAAGAAGGGGGAGGGGCACTTTTTCCTTTCCTTTGCACATTATTAACACAAATCCACACTCTCTCTCTCTATTCTACAATTCCCTCATCTCTGTTACTAACACTGCTGTGTGGCTGGATCATACAGAGCACTGTTACCATATACCCTGGCTCTCTCCATAGTAATATCCCCTCAGTCCTGGTAGTAACACTGCTGTGTGGCTGGATCCATTAAGACTATCCACTACTCTACAATCTTTCAAGCGTTCCCTTAAAACTCATCTCTTCAGACAAGCTTATCAAATTCCACAACCACCCTAAGCATTAAATACCATATTATCAACCACTTCTACAATTTAACACATTACGAACACAAACCCGCACGCTCTCTGTTCTACAATTCCCTCATCTCTGCTACTAACACTGCTGTGTGACTGGAGCATACAGAGCATTGAGCACTTTTGTCATACACCCTGGCTGGTCCATTGTGTGATATATAGCACTTGCCCTTATGTATCAAACCCACTGTCCTATAGAGTGTAAGACTGTGGCAGGGCCCTCTTACCCACCCAGTCTCCCTGTTATTACCCAGTGTTGTTTATACTGATTGTTAAAATTATAAAGCGCTACGTAATCTGTTGACGCTATATAAAAACCTGTTAATAAATGATAAATAAATCATTGGTTTCTAGCTATTAATAAACCATCTGATGTATTTATTTTGCAGTAAAGCCAGAGATGCCGGAACAAATAAAGTTGTCTCTGTCTGACAATGGTGAGGTCCTGTGTTCTGCCACATTGGTGAAATTTTATCCCCAAGATATCCAGATAAAGTGGAGCTGTGGAGTTCGACATTACCACGAGCGGAGTATCGCTAAACCTACATTTACAGACAATCCTGACCGCTCCTATAATGCTGTGAGTGAATGCAGAGTCCCCAGATATCTCTTCAGGGATCCAGGATTCAGAGTACGGGTGACGTGGAGCCACCAATCCCTGGATGAGCCTCAGTACCGGGAAGTGTCCGCTGCAGGTAACATCACTCAGGAGCTCATCACGTTCTCTGTAACTTCAAATCAAACTGATATAAAATAATCGTCTTCCCTTATTCTCCTGCAGACTTTCCTTGGCGGCCGGTGATGGGTGACATAAAGATACCGCCATTGTTACACAATAAAAAGGCCAAACTGCAGTGCACAATCTCCGGGTATTTCCCTGGGGATCTGGATGTGACGTGGATGAGGAGAGATCCCGGGAAGCAGGCGTTGTACATAGTGTCTCCCAGTGATAAATACAGGATTCCAGCACTGGAGATCACATCAGGGTCTGATAAGACGTTCTCCTGTACAGCCAGCCTGATTGTGTCTGTGTCAGCGGCAACAGAACAGAGGGCAGAGTTCATCTGTCAGGTGAAACACCTGACTCTATGTGCACCCCTGAAGAAGAGTACGGGAGAGCTCAGTGTGACAGGTGAGTCTGAAGAAGATAAATGAATAATTTAAGCACAATAAATACACTTATAGAAGACTGATACTCGCAGTAATCTGAGTATAAATAAAACAATAGTAGCTGATAATTGTCCATACACAGAGGACGGGTGTAACGGGTGTGTAAGGTCAGCATATACATGCGGTAGTGTCACTTTATAGATGTTTACATCCTACTCGTACCCGTGTTTTAAACCATTTCTCTATATAAAACACACACATTTATTAATAAGTATTAGTTACACTATAAACCTGTCTCATGTGCACAAACCTCCCATCAATTCCATATTATTATAATCTACACCCGCAGGATGGAGAAAGCACCAATCATCAGCAGAGCATTTGCAAGCAGCCAATCACATTCTTGTTTCCATACAAAGGGGTAAATCCATCACTACGATTCACCTACGTTTCCATGCGTAGCGTATTTCCTATGCCCTCCCCTTCACACTCCCCTCGCTTGTACGTACTTTGGGCGTATTACGCTTTCCAAACCCTACCTTAACTTTTCCAAGCGTAACTCCTGTCGGCCCTAATGGCTGCACGTACTTACGCTGCTAAGCACGCCCACACTGTACGATTTAAATGCCTCCCCCCGCCTCCGAAGCGTAATTACGGGTATCACATGGCTGGCACGCCTCTTTGTACGTAGTTAAACTGAAGTTACGTGACTGGACCTTACGCTCTGAGTTACGTGGCGTCACATCTGCCGGGTGCATGTGCAGTAAGTATTAATGGACGCTTTTACGCTAGCGGCTAACATAAAATCGCTGGCGTACGTAGTTTAGGATCTGGCCCAAAATGACTTTCTCAGATACAGATGAGTATCTCCCCTGTCTGTATGCAGGGACAATTGTGAGTTCATCCATCTCCTGCTATAGATTACCCCATCCCATGCTATAATACCCATCCTGAGTGTCAGCTCTGCAGCCTCTTAGTCTTTTCCACTGCTTAGGATTGGGGGGAGGGGGTGTACAGGTCACACAGGTCTGTGCCAATAAGAAAGATACCATAGAGTCCGGTAACTGCAGCTCCAACCCTGGGGAGAAGGAAAGACATTGATTGTTTTATATAATATTTAAATATAAGCGACCGGATTCATCTACAAACCTTCTATTTCCTCTGAGTGGATATTGATCATAGGTACAGGTAAAGGGAGACAGGGAGGGGGGGATCAATATAGTCAAGCAATTAATACAAAATGTCATGTATTTATTTTGCAGTAAAGCCGGAGATGCCGGAACAAATAAAGTTGTCTCTGTCTGGTATTGGTGAGGTCCTGTGTTCTGCAACATTGGGGAAGTTTTCTCCCCGAGATATCCAGATAAATTGGAGCTGTGGAGTTGGACATTACCAGGAGCTGAGTATCACTACACCTACATTTACAGACAATCCTGACCGCTCCTATAATGCTGTGAGTGAATGCAGGGTCCCCGGACAGCTGTTCAAGGATCCAGGATTCATAGTACGGGTGACGTGTATCCACCAATCCCTGGATGAGCCTCAGTACCGGGAAGTGTCCGCTGCAGGCAACATCACTCAGGAGCTCATCACATTCTCTGTAACTTCAAATCAAACTGATATAAAATAATCGTCTTCCCTTATTCTCCTGCAGACTTTCCTTGGCGGCCGGTGATGGGTGACATAAAGATACCGCCATTGTTACACAATAAAAAGGCCAAACTGCAGTGCACAATCTCCGGGTATTTCCCTGGGGATCTGGATGTGACGTGGATGAGGAGAGATCCCGGGAAGCAGATGTTGTACATAGTGTCTCCCAGTTATAAATACAGGATTCCAGTAAGAGACATTATTTTATTTTGCACCTTGTAAAATGTTCTGTGCTCAGACTGTGCTATTTTCTTCAAGCTTCCACAGATCATAGAGGAAGCTAATGAGTGATGGACGGGGGGGGGGGCATCAATATGATTCAAGCAATTATAAATGATTTGATGGATTTATTTTGCAGTAAAGCCAGAGATGCCGGAACAAATAGAGTTGTCTCTGTCTGGTAATGGTGAGGTCCTGTGTTCTGCAACATTGGTAAACTTTTATCCCAGAGATATCCAGATAACTTGGAGCTGTGGAGTTGGACATTACCAGGAGCTGAGTATCGCTAATCCTAGGTTTACAGACAATCCTGACCGCTCCTATAATGCTGTGAGTGAATGCAGGGTCCCCGGACATCTCTTCAGGGAACCAGGATTCAGAGTACGGGTGACGTGGATCCACCAATCCCACGCGCACGCTCAGTACCGGGAAGTGTCTGCTGCAGGTAACATCACTCAGGAGCTCATCCCGTTCTCTGTAACTTCATATTAAACTGATATAAAATAATCGTCTTCTCTTATTCTCCTGTAGACTTTCCTTGGCGGCCAGTGATGGGTGACATAATGATACCGCCATTGTTACATGATACAGAGGCCAAGCTGCTGTGCCCAATCTCCGGGTATTTCCCTGGGGATCTGGATGTGATGTGGATGAGGAGAGATCCCGGGAAGCAGGAGTTGTACACAGTGTCTCCCAGTGATAAATACAGGATTCCAGTACTGGAGATCACACCAGGGTCTGATAAGACGTTCTCCTGTACAGCCAGCCTGATTGTGCCTGTGTCAGCGGTAACAGAACACGGGGCAGAGTTCATCTGTCAGGTGAAACACCCCACTCTAAGTGCACCCCTGGAGAGGAGGACGGGAGAGCTCAGAGTGAGAGGTGAGTCTGAAAGAGTTAATTAATAATATACAAACACAAGACTGATACCTATGTGCACCCCTGGAGAGGAAGACGGGAGAGCTCAGAGTGACAGGTGAGCCTGAAAGGGTTAATTAATACTATACAAACACAAAACTGATATTTGCAGTAATTGGGGCTAGAGTTGGCTGAGAAATTTTCTTTGAAAAATGAAATAATACAAAACCGTCTCTATACAGCGGATCGGGTGTAACAGTGTAAGATCAGCATATATATATATACACATGGTATTTGTCACATCACAGATGTTTACACCTACTCAGACATATAATTCAACCATTTCTTTATGTTCAAAACACACATTTTGCATACACAGAAGAACTTTTATAAAATGTATTTAATCCTGTTTAGTATAATCCATATCCATGGGATGAAGAGAGCACCAATCATCAACAGAGTATTTATATCTATAGTAGAGTATTTGTAAACAGCCAATCGACATGTTTGGATCCAGTATGACTTTCTCTTTCTATGGATGCGTACTTTCCCTGTCTGCATCCATTTCCGCTTCTCAGCCTGGATTAGATTTCCCATCCCGGCAGTATATACAGGTATCAGAGGAGAACAATCTGTACAGACTGCACACAGTCACTTACTGAGCATGTGCAGGGCTACATCTGGGAGATACGCCAGTCTGTGCCATGTGACACCAGCAGAGAGGAGATGCTGCCCAGAGATGTAGCCCAACAACTAAAATAAATTGACTAAATAAAGGGGTTTTCCAAAAATGCTGAGAGCCGTCGGCAGTCTAAGTTGTGTTTAGTATTACAATATTTTTAGAGTACTCCAAGGTCCTAAGAGTATTGATTAAGAAAGTATACCTAGGGCCATTTTGGGCATAATAGACCCTAACCTGAAGTGTACTAAAGATAATAAAAGTTTGTTGTTGATCCTCTCAGCAGTAGCTAGGAAATGTGTATTACACATGTGGATTGGAAATGAACCCCAAGTAAGATCCTATTTCTCACCAAACTTTACTTTGTGTTCTGTATGGAATGTATGGAGGCTTCTCTACATGAAGAAAACGCACTGAAAATTGTTTCAAATTGTGGGAAAGTTTTATTGCCACGTTGCCAACCTCAGCTAGGCTCAGTATACATACCGGCCTTCATTTCACCAGCTGGTACAGCACACGCCTGCTTCTTTTCGACCCACCAATACTTTTAACTGATACTTAGACAATGCTTTAAAGATAATGGTCCTGATCCAGACCTACGCTGGCTGGCATTAAGACGCCAGCCAGCAGCGTAATATCGGCTAAAAAAGATGTTGTCCGTAGCAGTGCCATAGTAACGCTGGAGGGGGTGTTCCCCAGCGTTAGTACGTTCAGGTTAGTGTAGGTGGGCGGGGGGAGGTAGTTTAATGACAGAGGGAGGGGTTAGCGGGCATACGCTCCTGTGCAAGGGTATTTTGCCTTGCTTAGGCCGGCTGAAGTTAGGGTAGCCTTCAGCCGGCGTAAGCGAGGGAAAATACGCCCGCACAGGGGGAGTGTCGGGGAGAGTCCATGCCGGTACGCTGTGCTTTACTAAGCACAGCGCATTGGCGTAGGTCTGGATCAGGCCCAATGACTCAGGCCTGGGACAGTAGGGAAATTGATGGAAACACTGTTAAAGGAACAAATTGTACAGTATCTTAAATCCAGTAACTTACAAGATCCCAAGCAGCATGGATTCACTGGGGGAAGATCATGTCAAAGCAATCTTATTGAGTTTTTTGACTGGGTTA